>JAEIHY010019464.1:0-23557 GCA_018904565.1 Drosophila tsacasi
CTCCCTCCTGAATCCCTGATAACTTATCTGGAGGCAGCCGCGTTGTCTGTTACAAATGTTGCAATATTTATGCCCACACACATGGAGGGCAAGGGGAAGGAAATTCGTATTATGATTTGCACATTATGCAAATTGCCGTTATCGTAAATATTTCGTTTCGTTTTTCTTTGCCGACAAGAAAAGAGACCGCCGTGTGCTCATGATAAATGTGATAAGCGATATTAGTTCAAAGGGAAAACAATGCACGGCAAACACATAAATTAAGGCGTTCGGCTGGGGATTTATGTGCTTAATATTGTTACAATAAATGACACATAAATATGAGTACTTGATATGCAAACAGCTCTATATTTGGTTTTAAACGATGTAAGCAATGTAATATACAAATAATTATTGTGCCAAAACTGATAACTTACTTAAATATGAAGCAATCTTTCAAATTTAAGCGAAGTATGGATAACAGTTTGTTGTATATAAATTATAATTGTACATTAAATGCAGGAAAAAGCTAAACAAAGTAAATATCTTACTTTGTTTTTCTGACAGTAATTGAAGGCTAATCGAGCCTTTATTGCTGATGATGATGATGATGACTTCATTTCATTTTAGCCACCAATCGAGGCTGTCAATGCTGAGACTGAGTATGAAATTGATTTATCTGCGATATGTATACCCGGCTCAAAACCGCTGTTAACATATGATGTATGCAAATTGCCAACAATTTGATTTGCCATTCCTCGGCAAGATAAGTATTTCGTCAAGTGCCAATATGCAAATGGCATTGGAATGGAGAATCATCTGCGAGTGTGCTCCAAACTGACAATGACACTCACAATGGCTCCGGCCCATCTTCTGGCCATTCATTGAATGCAAATGAGGAAATCGGTAAACAGCCAGATATGCATACATATATTGTTTATACGGCCAGGTCTTTGTTCAGGTTGAGGTTGAGCATAGCCCCGAAAGTATGACTCACGGAGTGAGAAAACTTCCGCTACGCTGCTCAAAGTATGAAATATTTATAAACGCATAAATGCATGACGTGAAAAGTGGGGTGAGTGAGGAGGTGAAGGATGCACTGGGAAAGCATCCAGCTGCAAGATCATCATCCCATCGACGAGTTCAAACGAAAACGAAACGTGTTGCCACTTTAACTGCCATTTAAATATATATACACAATGAGCGCAGTGGAAACACATGAAAGGCAACATCCCCCGGTCCCTCCATTACCTTGCCCTCCTCACTCACATTGCATTGACATTTATTGGCCGCATTATTTCAGCGCCAGCAGCGACGCCGTCAGTCAACACTCGAGGGATCTCAATCGAAACGAGCAGCTCTCGGTTTACTCTCCACCTTTTTTTCTTGAAGAGTGTCTTCCCCAATGGGCAAACTTTTCAAATCCAGCCTGGCTTGCTGGTGCCTCAGAGGGTCCATTGGGATTACGCTTCGAACTGCGACAGTAAAGTCCACTAAATATTTTACATTAAATAAGCTACTAGCTACTTAATTAAAAACAATGCCGCGATGAAGATATTAAAAATAGTAATATTAAATAATAATACTACAGTAATTAGAATATAAATAATTTATACAGAATTAAAAGCAATGGTGTCAAGACCACACATTGCTGTGCCGAGGGCATGAAATATTATGCTATCGGTGAGACCAGAGGCCGGGCAAAGAAAATCGTGACCTTCGAGACCGGCTTGCGCCTTAAAAAATAGCTTAATTATATTTGTACAATAGTTTCATAGAAGTTAGCTTCCTATTTTATATTTCATGGAATAAGAAAATAACAAAATATGAAAAGGTTTCCCAAGCAGCAAAATGTATGTTAACATTTCTTTATTTTTGTTCTCCTTTTGGTTTTCACAATTCAAGAAAATTATTTATACATTTTGAAGTTTTTATTTATTAAAGTTGAGCAAGTTAACTTATTAAATCAGCTTTTATCTTAAAATGTTTAATAGCATTTTCCCATTGTGAGGTATCCCTAGGGTCGACAGTGCAATTTCTTACCTAAAGTCAACTTTTTTGAAATGATTTTTGCATAAAATCCGACAGCGTCAGGGCGCGGGTTAAAGCCCAGGCAATTTATCAACATGCTGCCTACTACTTGTCTGAAACTTTTTGGTTCCTCGGTTTGCACCTTTGTTCCCGCTCGGTTGTAAAACTTTTGCCTGGGCACCGCAGGCAACTGGAGGATCTCTGTGGGTGGAAATTGAGAGGAAATGCTGAATGAGGGACAGGGGATTGGGGGCACGGAAAGGCGGAACACGATGCGGCGCTAACGAGGACAAGCGTTTATGTCAAAATCCAATACGTGATGCATTTAGCGAAGCCTGCCTCTCGGCACTCGCTGTGCGGATTTTATTGCACCGAAGGGCGCTGTTCGAAAATGCATTGCGAAGCAGCGAGGAAGTGGAGGAAGTCTAAAAGACAGGACAGGATTTGGGCCCGATACGCCATTCTTGGCCTAATTGGATGGGCAAATGTTAAGCATTCCGTTTGAATAGCAATCTTAAGGGCTTACGGAGTGCAGGACAAACGCCAGGCGGTAAATTGATGACGAAGTAATCTAAGTAAATGGAGTTTCGATGGGCCCGGACCTTAAGCAATATTAAACATGGTAAGGTAACGAATCTAGAATAGTTTCCCCTTGGAATCTAATGCAATATGTGTTATTTAAACATACAATTTTGTCATATTTAAATGTTAAATCATTCACCGTTTCCATAATTTTAATTGGGACGCTGTTTGTCTGCTTTACAAAAGGCAAACAAATGAAGGAGGACAACGGAAACTCACCTGAACCCCGCACACAAAACCCAGTTTTGGGCTCTTTTCCCTTTCCCTGGAATGAGTCCACCTTTGGATCCATCGTCCTTCGCTTGGTCACATGTCCTATCGCCATTTATCTTGATTTGTACAGACCTAACGACGTTTAAATGCTTGTTTCGAGCATTCTCTACCATTTGCAGCATTTTGGCTGGCATCACGTTTCCTCTTCCCCGGCCACCTTTTCCTTTGCACACCCCTCCCCCCCTCTTCCATTCTTGCAACAATTTTACCCCCTTAACGGCCACCCTTAGAGCCGCTTTCCCTCCACTGTATTTCGGGTTCGTCATCGCATTGGTTTGGGCCATGTTTATGCTTGAATAATGTTGACAAAATCGGACAACGGGAAAGTGCGCTGGGGGAAGGGAAAATTCGGAAGAAAGGAAGTGGAAAACGAAGAGAAATAGCTGCAAAAAAAGATACAAACCAGTTACACGCCATCATGGACATGCAACCGAAGCTAAACACTCTGAGGCTCAGACAGGTCGCCCCGCCCCACTTTTTGACCCCATTTCCCGCCCCGCTCCGCCCCGCTACCGCTGGAAAACCTCACCCTTTCCCAACACCTCGCGAATTCGCAGACAAATTGTCGCTGCCTTCGTCCAGCTGAGCTGTCTTCTGGGCCTGGTCCACCGTCGTCCTCTGTCTTGGGTGTGAAAATGTTAGCAAAGTGCCAACAACAATGCCCAGCCTCTGTGTGCGTCTGTTTCTGGGAGCGATAGATCTAGAGATGGAAGGGGAGATGTGATATAGATAGCCTGGGAAAGTCGTGACTTTGATTTTGGATACCGTTTATGGGTGTCTTAAAGCCGTTAAATTTGCTAGATTGTATTACTTATTTGGGTCAAAAGACTTACGGTTCAAATGAATTGATTTATTAGATTTATTGTAATAAAACTTAAATAAAGATTTATAAATTAAATCGATTTTACAATATTTTTAATACTAATTTTTAGTTAGGTTTTTATACATCTCATTGATGCTTGAACCTCAAGCTTGCGGATCTAGAGTTCTTCTTAGAATGGAATTAGAATAAGTCGTGAAAATTCGGAAAAAGACTGACTCGACAGTTTTAAGTAAGTGAAAACTCACATGTTTGACCGAATATGAACAATGTATGCATATTTTAAAGTCACTGCGCACTCTTTAACCAAATACGGCTTGCTGGCTTACATATTCCTTAATATATTCAATTTCAATATTTTCCATTGCCTTCTTTTACAGTTTGCCATCTCTAGCTGGTCGGTTGCAGCTAGTTTCCCATTTTCCGCTGTCTCTTTTTTCCGGCGGTTGGGATGGGTAAATGTTTTAGCAAAACGGTAACGGTAACTCGCCGCCGTGTTATGACAAGTGGCTGCACTGTGCGGCAGCCATTCCGGGCCATAAAGCAAATTGATGATGAAAAAGTTGCCGCCGTGTCATGGCCTGTTAAATGTTGGCAATAAAAGTGAAAATTCTTGTCAACTTGCGGTCACCGTTAGTTGGCCAGCATCAGCGGTCTTAAAGCGTTGGCCCTTAGTTCGGTTATGTGTAACATTGTGCTTGATTTGTATTTATTTATGCTTATTTATGGTTATTCATTTCCATATTATTGCCTGGATATTGGATTATATTAAGAGCACCTGCGACACAGTCATAACCATAAAAGAAGCCTTCGATTTATTGAAGCAAAACGTGTGGTTTTTAGGGGCATAAAATTAAAATAAACAAAGTCGTTAAATGCGTGGTAATAAAAATGTGACATTTATTTGGCGAAGTATCTTGGATCCTGAAGAAATCGCACTGCAATAACTGAAAAGTATTATTTATATTAAAGCAACAAGTTCTCAATAATTTTTAATTGCTGAATCTAAATTTTCCATCAAACATAAGAAATAGTTCCCTGCGGCAACTTCGTTTTGCATTTCTCTTAAGAAAGCTGCCACCTTTCCTTCCACAAAATCTCTCCTGACATCATTTATTTTTCCATCTCCTTTTCCAGCATCTAATGAATTATAAATTGCCACTATACTGGCAACAAGAAAATAAAATCCAGAGCTGCTGCTTGATTTTCCTCACCGCAAATAATCAAAATCAAGAGCTCCCCAGCCACGCGTCGCTTGCGCGAATCGTTTGGCTGATTGAAAAAAGTTGTAAATTCCGTAATGGCAAATAAAAAAAATATAATAATAAGAGCAGTAGCAGCAAGGGGGAGCTATAAAAGCTCAGAGAGCAAAGGGAAAGCCGCCGAGCGAGTTGAGCAATTGATAAATTTAATGGCGTTACGCGTGTCAAACTCCGCAAATCCTTAAAAGTGTCAAATTGCCTTGCCCAAATAAACAGGAAAACAACAAGAAAAATGAGAAAAGCCCCCGACTGGCTAATGAACACAACACAATCTTCAGGGATATATATGTATGCATAAGTATGCAAAGTGCCAGGTGACGTTAATAAATTGCTACAAAAAGTTGCAAGGAAAACACTTTGATAGATGTGCAAAATGTAAACAGGAATTGGATGGAAATCAGCCCAGAGTTGATCCCAACTTTTTGCTATAATCTTTGGGCCCAACTTTTTGGTGCAGATATCATTAATTTTTTTGCTGTTGACAAAAATAAAATTAATTGATTTGGAAGTTTGTAAGGTGCTGGAAATGGAATTTTTCACAATGGATGCCAGGTGAAAATACAAAGATTTGTCAAAGGATTTTCAGATCATACATTACCCAAAAAGTTTTTGTAAAAATAAAACAAATAGGAGAATTGTAATACAATATAGTTTTTCCATCTCACTCGCTCTCAGACTAGCCTTTAGGTTGTTAATCGTGTCTTAAACCTTGGTTTCGAAATTGTGCAATAAAAAATATATTTTTTAATATTTTCGTTGTATTACTAGGTTATTTTCTTTTATTTTTATTGTCTGTTGGAGTAATAATTTCTGAAACTGTTGAAAGATGTCTTATAACAGACCTTTGGTTACTTGCTATATCACAGTCGAGCACACTGTACTGAAGGTTTTCTTTCATTTCAAATAAAATTTCTATAAACAAATTATTATTGAGCCTCATTTAGTAAATAAATATGAAAAACTCTACTGCATCACAAACACAAAATTAAACTATTTATTTACGTTCTGCAAACAGCAAGTCTGCCTATTATTCGTCCCAATCTACTTTCCCCCAAAAACTTTGGCCCAAAGTCGATAAGACGCCTTGCCAAACACACTCTAAAGTGATAAGCACGCTTGACAAGAAGAGTGAGCTCTTCTCCCAGCATCTGGCACTCGACAAATGACGAACATATGCCTAGTTAAATATTTAGCATTTAAGACCCGATCTGCCGCCCGTCCGTCAGTCCAATTTAAAGTTGGCAAGCCATAAACAAAGTTTATAGCTAAACAATTTCCGGCCACATGAGTTTACATTATTAGCATATTGACGAGCCAGAAGGAGAGTAAATCACTGACGAGCGAGAACGAGGAGCGAATAAGGGAACTCCCCGAAAAAGTGTCTAGTCATAAAAGTTTTGGGGCAAAGCTTATGCTTGTGCTGGTGGCTGTGGGGGTTTGTTTGAAAGTTTGCGCCAAAGCACATTATCATCGCCCGAGAGTCCTTGACAGACATCATTTCAGATTTCAGACGTCAGTGGCATTAATCCCGTGGAGAGCAGTATGGAAAGCTGCACTTTGGGGGGAGGAAATGCAAAATGAAATTACGTCACAGCTGGGTAAACACACGTCCCAGGGATCGGCTTTAAAAGCAAGCTGCAACATTGAAAAGCCCCATCATGGCCAAGGTTAGGTCATAAAAGTAAAAAGTACACTTACTTATGAGGGAACAAATATAAATTCAATATTTTCAACAGAAAAGCTGGAACATTTCGACTATTTTTTTAATTTATATTTGTAATATATTTGTAAATCATTTGTCTCTGTTTCATTGGATCACTTCTACCTCTCATGAGATGTTTAATTTTCAAACGTAGTTCGAAATTCTTTAAGTGCAAGGCAGTCAGACATACATTGACTCATTCGAACAGCTTTCTCTTGGGCATCCCCCTGCCTGTAAATTTGCCCTGGGCAAACATCAAACGCCAGTCTAGTCCAGGCCTCATTTGCAGCATAAAATGCACAATTTACTCCGCATTTATTAAAACAAACATTTCAAGAAGCCATCGTCATCGTCATCAACATTGTCGGTCCACTTGACAGACTGCATTAATCCGAGGCGGAAGAACTGCAATAGCGACTGCGAATCCGAATCTGAATCCGAAGCGATGCAAATGCAAATGCAAACATAATCAGATTCAGATTCGGATTCAGATTTAGAAGATGCCATACCCGCGCGGACGCGGACAGGCACTCGAGAGTTCAAATGCGTTTCGCTTCTGCCGCAAATGCAAATATTTGGATATCAACGCAATTAAGGCAATTATTAGCATTTTACAAAACATCTGCCGAACTCAACTTCAAAACGCTGGAATAAATCCCACACGAACTCTAACGACTGCAATTGAAAGATTATGCAGATATTGAGCGGGTGAATTTTTGAAATCTTTTAACGCAACCAAGAGCTGGTTAATGCAAAATTTATGGCTCTTTTGGCTATTTGGGTTTACTTTGAATTATGCAAAAAAATACTGACACTAAAGACTAGCGAGGCAAGAATTGATGGTTGGAAAATCGATATTTCAAAAGAGAACTAAGACAGGTTGAGTTCAGATTATGTTTAAAGCTTTTTAAGCAATGGCAAATATATAATAAAGTTGTTAAATTCATTGCGAGACCTTTACTAATTTTTATTTTCTCAGTAAAGATAATGAGTAATGTTTAAATTCCAAAACCATAAGTAGCTATATGGTACATAATTCTTGTATTTGTTAAAGTTGTTAAAAACTTAAGGATACTTTAAGTTAAACTTTAAAATCGTTTTATTACTTTCCGATGAAGTTGAACTCATTTAATGTTAAGGTAAATCATTCCTCGCAGTCCATTCATACATATTTGAATAGTCCTTCCATACCCTTTAATAGCAGTCTATTGAGGCAACGCATCCATCCACTTAGGCGCGCTCAAGTGAATTTCAAGACAATGGAACGCTAATACGGCAATCGATGGCAAATTAATTAATATAATCGCATTGGTCGAGGGGCCATTATAATGCCAGAGGACTGGCGCAGCCACAGCAACTGGCATTGGGATTGGGTCTGAAACTGGGATTGCATACAATTTCACGCTCGCCGGACCAGAATGGCAACCGCTAATATTTTGCTTCAAATCCTTTAGCAATTAAATGCCGATAAATTAGACTGGCTACGTCTAGGCAAACATCGGGGGGATTATTAAGCTTAATTTGCATTTTGAATTGTATTTATTTATGCGGCTCGCGGGAAGGAAACTGCGGGTTAAACTTAAACACGGCTTAAGTGGCGCCATTAAATTCGTAAACACCTTTTGGCACTTTCAATACTCAGTTATTAATTAAATGAAAACTGAAAACTAGTTTAGCTTTTAGATATTTTCATAAAATCTATAATTTACTTAAAACTATTTACAACTTAATAAAGAGTATTGCATTAAATATTGCTCCCAATATTTTCAGATAAACTCATATTTCCAGCGCACAAGGGAAAAATTTTGATTGAAATATCAGCGAAATCAAAAGCCAATCGGTTCGTTGTTTATTAATTGGGAAACACTCTTTGTCAATCATGATTTACCTGACACAGCCACACAAATAGCCATACAGGAATATTTTTGAATGGGACTGCGGGTTGTGTGTCAGAAACACAATTCGACCAACTCTCAATCGCACACACTGGGATTTGGATTTGAACTCGTTCTCAATGACGGTTAGGTAAATGGCTCAAATTGATTGAATTTTGCACTTTGGCATTCATGATGACCAAAATGAAATTTGCATTCCTGGGCAATGGATGACGATGGAGCAACGATTGTGTAAATGTCAAAATGGGAAATTAATGGGCCAAGGAAATGGTCGCTGGAGTCGAAACGAAATACGAATAACTTGGCCCCCGCGGAAACTTTTTTCATTTTGATTCATTACTGAAAAGTTCGCAACAGCAACAGCAACGGCAAGTAAAAAAGCGAGAGCGCCAGTAAGAAATTCATTTAATGGATTTTAATTATGCATCAAGGCGTGGCAAGTCGAGAAGTTGGCCACCGCCTTGAATATTTGATTGCACTCATTGAGTGCCACTTGCTGGCGAAAGTTGCTGCATACTTGGGGGCGAGTTAAACGAAGCAGAAGTGCCCGAAATAGAGCCAGAGGATTTGCGGTTGTTGTCTGCCCCTCGGGCCATCTTCAATTCAATTTGTCCGCATTTCAATTTCCTTTCATTTTACGCTCGAATCTGTCGCATCCCGGCCAATTGGATCATCAAAGCTCAACCGCAAACGGCATCACATGTGTTCTTTCTTGGATTTCCCTAAGAATATTCTCCACTAAAATATACTTCTTTTTTTTCTGGTGGTTTTGTTCGCAATTTGGAGTTCATTGTACTCGGCTGGGCTTGACAAATGAGCATCGCCTCCGGAGTTAGTTATGATGAATTATTGCTGGCCATTTGAGTGTGAGCCAAGTCCTTGGCCAAGACAAATATCGTTCTTTCTCGCTATTTATTTTCGTAGATTTATGCAGGACCAACAATCAGAAATTGCCAAAATGGCTTAATCTTTATACAGTTGGGAGAAATTCTGGCGGATTATTGATAAGAAATTTATATTTAGTTGGCAAAGGCACAAAATTGAGTGGAAATATCTCATCTACATAAGTTTTTCAGGCATATTTATAGATTCTTATAAGCTAAGTGCTCGCATCATTTCAAAACTTGTTCAGACTGTTAAAACACTGTTCCCAGAACTTAAAAGAAATATTCTGCATTTCATCCTCATTTCATTAATCTATTTCAACTTTTTTTTCTGTCTACTTTTCCGCATGTATTCATCTACATTAACATTTTAGCCTGGCATTTTAGTATTTTAGCATTTCGCTTTGTTTTTTTTAGCCCTTTCTTCTCTGACTTGGCTATTTTTAAAATGAGATTTTGGCGAAACAAATTGCGACTACTTGGCCTGGCGGGAAAAAATCCCAGTAATTAGACAAGTAATTAGTGAGGATTTTTCAAACGAGCTGCAAAGAACAGAATGGGAATGGGAGAATGGGAGCCACAGGGTGGACAAGATAAATTCGCTTAGTGCAGTTACCTAACCGAAAATGCTCGAAAAAAGCGTTGGGAACATGTGTTACCCCGCACACGCATTGTCGAAAAAGTAAATGGGGAAATGGAGGAATCTTGCCATAATACTCGACACTTCTGCACCTTTCGTGGGGCACATATAATGCTGAAATATTATACCGATATTATGCAAATTTTTATTGTTTTCCAGACGAACCAGACGCGACGGGGGGACAAGACCCAGGACGAAGGACGAAGGCTTATGGCTAAAGGGATTTGGTGCGTGATGAAATTAGGATAATTTAATAGATTACGCCCGGCGTTGATTTTTCATGGCACTCTCTCGCACTCGCCGTCTCTTTGCCGAAGGATAGGAGGGCGCATCATGCATTATACATAATACATAATACCTGCTATGTGCCGTCTGCGCGTATTGATTGCATTTACCTTGGGCCTGGGCATTGTTGTCTGGCTTTCTGGCCCAAAATGACAGCTCCTCTCCGCCCACTTGGGGATTTCCAGAATTTCCAAAGCCCATCCCCAAATACGGCCCCCTTGATGTGCCACCCTCTACGCTCTGTGTACCAATGGATTTTCGGGTATTCGTTTTCGGATTTTTCTCGGTTTCCTTTTTTTTTTTAACTTTTCCGTCTCGGTGTTTTCGCCTTCAGTTTTGCGGCTTTTAGCAGGCAACTCACGTAGTTTGAAGTCGCATTTCGTCACCTGAACAAAAGCCTCGACGTCTGCAGCTCAGATTTCGGCACTAAAGAGGTTTTGGGTGAAGGCGGAGGGAAGGAGTCCCTCAAGTAGCCATTTATGTGCTGGTCCAGTAATACTTGTTAAATTGCTATTCTATGCTAAGTACATCCAATTGTTCATACTTCGACGCTGCGTGGGGCTGTTTTTTATACCTTTTATTGGTTGGAATGTTAGAGGATGTATCAAGAGTCTATTCCACAAAATAAATATTTTCTGTATATTTTCTGGGCTTTTTTTCTTACTGTTTAAAAAGATTTAGGTAAGCATTGATTTAACGATTTATTTGAGGAAAATTTTCGTTACCAATCGAAATGGAAAAGTATTTATTTAAGCAAGGAACAAAAGATATTTTAATAATTATAATGGATGCACTTCAAATTTTCAATCAACGTTATTGACTCTTTTTGTATATTTTCTTACTTAAATAGAGCGGAAAAATATGAAAAGAAATAAAATCAGTTCGACCAGTTCGTTGTGTAAACAATATTGCATGCATTTATTTATTGGCTTCTCCGGCAACTAGTCCTGTCTTTTTCCAATTGTTACTTTTTTTAATCTGCTTTACCTGTTGACTTTTTGTTCATTTCGGGCTTTTGCCTCTTTTTGCACATTTCATTTTCAGACGGCGGTAAATTGCTGGCATTTCATTTTCCTTCTCCTTGTTGTTGTTTGTTAATATTGTGCCTAGTGCGGCCCGATATAAAGTCAATTTATGCAATATAATGAACTGTAAACCGGTAAACTGTCATCACTGCCTCTGCCGTCCTTACATATTGCCATTTAAACGTGGCCAACCGAAAGGCAGGGGCCAGCGGGACGGCGGGCATTCCCACATGCAGGCATTTTTGTATTTATTGATTTAATATCTGGCTGCTGCTGCTGGTTGCCTGCGGCCAATTTAATCATCATTTGTAGGAAATAATTAAAATTTACAATGCAGAAGGAGGCGGAGTCCTGGGCCCCGGCTCGATCTCTTGTTTGTTATATTTTAATAACCAGCAATAACAGAGAGGCCAAGAACGCAGATAAAAGGGACAGACAACTCAATGGAAGTATTGGGAAAATATTTTCTTAATGAACAGTGGTCTTTTGGTATTTAGAAAGGTTATTGCAATCTTTGTAGAGCAAGAAAATAATACACTTGGATGTTATCTAAGCTTTATTAGCTGTTAAAATAAAGTATTTTTATTCATAAAAAATAATAATGGTATACAAAGCTTATCACAAGGGTTTTATTTAAAAGGGAAATTATAATATGCGAAGAAATCTAATGAAATAAAATATTATACAGTATTAAAAACTTAAAATAAGAAACTTTAAGCTAATCTTAATCAAACAACTAGTTTTGATGAGTGTATCCAAAGATCTGGTATTTATTTCCGCTCTTCAGCATGTGCTTTTTCTGCAAACTAACTAATTAAATAAATTCTAAAAATCATTTTTTATTATCCTTATAGCAACAACCTTATCGTCCCTTCTCTTATTTTTTGCCTGTCTGATGTCATAATCCTTCCGCTAATTTCCCTTGAATGGCAACTGTTGCATTTTAGATTTGGCTACTTTAATTTGAATTACTGTTTCACATTTTCACACTTGCCGTCGCCCATAAATAATGGCACTCGCCTGGGAAAGGGCTAGAGTGTATTTATTCGACGATTGTCGTGGCTCCCCTTTGTTGGTTTTTGCCTTTATGGTGCATTCAAATATCTAAATACACACACTGCCGTGGCTGTTTCTGGTAAGTGCCATTTCAAGCTCATTAGTGGCCATAATTAGCCAGCGGAGTTTATGGCCCACAGACAGACACTGGGCGAAATGCAGACACATTCAAGGCACAGACAAAACTACTTACAGTGCGCACTAAAAATACTCGGCATGCGGATGTCTCTGGTTTCGGCCAGGTCGGATCCCGAGTGCCCTTCTATATCCAGCTTTGTTCTCTCTCCGTAATCCTCAGCCTCAGCTCCTAAATCCAAAACATTTCCACAAAACGCCAGTGTGAAATCGATTTATGTTGTGACACTGACACAGTTCAATTTCGCACGGCTTACCTAGGCCATTATCCAGGAGGCCGAGGCCCTCAATGCCCTGTGAGTACCACATGTTCCCCATTGTCAAATGTAATCTCCTTCCAGCAACAACAACGGGAAAAGTAAAATAAAATAAAGGCGACTGAAGAGGAATGCGTGCTAAACTTCGCACACACACTCGAAACATAAAATAAAAGGGCATCTGTTCGCACACACAAAAAATACACAACAATAACAAACAGGCACACAAACTGAACGCTGAAGATACTTTTCGGCTACCCTCGCAGTACATATTACTTCTCTCTTTTTCATACCCTTCAATAGAGTGCTAATAAATAAGGCAATTAACAGAATACTAAGAAGGAAAAAACAACTAAAATAACTTTAAATAATTATGGGTGGTATACAACTCATTACAAACCATATATAAATATATAAGTATAGTATATACGATTAGCTCACTCTTAATTAATCTGTAGTTTCTCTAAAATTCTGAATTTATCATATTTTATTTGGCAAAAGCGTCTTGTAAAATATTTTAATAATTATTTTGAATTCAAGCATTTAATATTCAACGAAAGAGCATACAAAATGTAGTTGCCAAAATCTAGTAACGTTTCTTTATTTTTTTCACTCCCTCGAAGGTAACATGAAGAGGGGCTTGAGGACACGGGAGGGACTCGCCAACTTTACGGCCCCGCGTATTACAAACTGAAACATGTGTTTATTGTCCGACAGACTTTGCGGGCTCCCTGAGTCTCTCCTCCTGCGAAAAAAGACAGCAAATTTTTATTTTCGTTGTCAGCGCGGCGACTGCAACACTTCAAGTGACACTGCAGGCACTCTCTCTCTCCTTTCTCCCTGGCACTCCCCTCTCACTGAGCCCGTGTGTGTAATGCTTTTAGTTTTGTTATTCCTGTTTTTGTTAGTTTTTTAGTCAGTTGTGTCATTAACAAATGGCAAATTAAATTGTGCTTAAATTTGCTTGGCAAAATGGAAAGGCGCGTATAAGGTAGGAGTGATGTTTAAAAGAAGACTTGGCTGGGAGTTTATGTATAGGTAAATAGGAGCAAATTAATATAAATAATGGTAATAATCTGTGTTAATATCTGTAAATAAAGATATCGTACCAAGCATAAAGAAAGCGAAATCATTAAATTATCGTACGCATGAAGATTCTAATACACTTTATGCTACTTTATGCTTGTTTTAATTTATTTGAGTTTTTATTTTAGCATTTAGTTATCCTTACGTATAGTCGGATTGATTAAATCCATATAAATCGAGACTCGACTAAATGTAAAAAAGTTCTCTTTAAATTTCATAACGAAATTTATTTACTTTGAAGACAAGACTTTTCCTTTTTTTACTTTTACTAAATAAAATATATTTTAACTTCCCTTGAACATATATTTTTTTTCTTTTGCCATTATTAGCTCTTTGGACACTGCCCAGAGATCAGTTGTAACATACTTATCACTTTCAACCTAAAACACTGATAAATTATTAGAGGGCCGCAAGTTGTTCCCTTAGGCGAGGCTTAAAGGCAAAGCCCCAAGAATATCCCTGCTAATTTTCAGCTTGATTGCACTTAACATTGCAGCTGTCCGCAATTAAAAACAGACACCAACTTTGTCACTTGGGGCCGTTAATAGGCCTTAAGCTGGCTTAATCCAGGGCAGCAGGCGAAAGGAAAAGTAAAAGTTAAGCAAGCCAGGCAAAATATTCCCTCTGTCACTCTCCTCTTTCCTCAATTGGCTTCGTTTGGATCATTGTTTCTCCTCTGAGAGGAGAGGAGGATGAGACCAATTCTCATCCTTAGGTACGATTTGATTTAGCATTTTCTGCTTCGATTTCATTCAGCGTCTGCTGGGAGTCTCTCCGGTGCACCCTTGTCAAAAATCTTTGTGACAGGACAAAAACTTTGCGCTTAAAAATAAATCAAAACTTTTCATTCCACCATCATTTTTCCACTTCCCCTTTTCGGCTTTTTGCCTCAGATAAATGTCCTGATAATTTGTATATATATTATTTTTTTCTCCTCATTTTCTTTACTTTTGCATATGTCAACTTTTGTCAATGGGCCAAAAGAGAGTTGCTGGCGAAAAGTTTCTATCAGGCCGAGACATGGCAAAGTTTTTGCGACACTCTGGGCCTTGTTCTTCGCTTGGCTTTGATAAGGATTCCGTGTGCGTTTGCCAAAGTCTGTGGGATAAGCTTTGATTGCCACTTATCAGCAGCCAGCAGACGCGTTTCTTTGCTGAAAATCTGGAAATAGGCGGGGGAATTAGAACAAATTTGCTTAGGGATATTAAGAAATTTATTATGCTAAATGGTATTTTAAGAAAGCTAAAAATAAAAACGTTGAAGCATTACTTAGAAGGTATCAAATCATATTTAAATGCTTATCTTGAATATTTTCATGGCAGTTTATTTCCCCTCATATGTCCCAATTTGCCAACTGAAATTTCGCTTCTCTCGAATTCGAATTCATCAATGTCGTTTGACTTTTGGATGTCAACAAACCCCGCAAAATTGATGGTCTGAAAAAGCTTTTAAGCTGCCAATGTCAAACTTTTAGCCACATACACCCACTCACACAGAAACTTCTCAACTTTTGAACCCTTCGAAATCGTTATTTCTATGTAAACAATTCAATTGCATAAATATATTTGCAAAAAAAAAAAAAAAGGAAATACAATTTCACGTACCGACAAATGGCGAGGGCGAGAAATAATTCTTAACAATTTGATTCAATCAAAGTCGTAACGATATCGAATTCTGGGAATCGGAATGGCTTTGTCACCTTTACAAGAATGGAAACTTTGCCAAAAAGTTATTTAAAACATTTTCCCTTTTCTGCCCTCACTCGCACCGTTTTCCATTCCGGACTTTTTCCCCATTGTTTGAGCTCGAAGAAAAATGCGTTTTTCATGCTAATGTCAAACCTTAATAGATGGCTTTCTTCCCTCTCTTTTTCGGCCTCAAAGAGGTCCTTTTCTATGGTCCTGGTGGAGCTGCATGGCATTGCCCCCGTTTCAAAACATGTGTTCAGAGATTTTCTGGTGGCATTTCCATTTTGGGGATAAGCGTTCAGTGGGACCTTCATTGCCTGAATTATTTCACTCTTGAGAATTTTCGATTGGACTGCCTTGGCCTTATTTCATTGAGGGGGCGTGCCTTACAAAGTTTTCTGGTTTAGCGTTAAATTGGCCTAAATAGTCGCCTAAACAATTTAAGTTGGTGACTTACGTCGGTTAAATAATATTATATAATTAGTTTCTCTCTTCAACTATATTTACTCAAGTCATAATGGCACTGGAAACCCAATTTTCGTTGGTCTTAATTAGACTGGGTATACACCTTGGGTGCTATTCATTTCAATTCTCATACGTTTATCCACATTACTCTCCAGTGCTGAGGACTCCTGTAGTGAAAACAATAAACATAACTTGAACCGAAATACATATGTGGCCACAAATAAACAAATAAACACAAGCAAAAGGCCCAAAACATCTCGAGAGAAGTGCAACAGCTGCAAAACCCATAACAAACTGCAAAACAAAGATCCTTCAGGACTTTATATGTAAGCATATTCACCGTACATTGTGATGACGTCTTTTTTTACGCCATATTTACTTTTGCTCGTTGATGTGGCATAAAAAATATTTATTAACTGACTCGGAACAGAAACTTTGACTTGACCCGACCGCAGGGGGAGAGAAGTCAGGTCAAGGATCTGGATTTCAGCATGTTTGCACTGGATTCGAGCTCGGTTTGGGTAGCAGTTTGGACAGGACAATTGATGGACAAACATATTAGATATATGTATATCTATACATGCGGGCCAAACACAGACACTACAACTAGTTCGGTTAACTAAAACACACACACACGCCGGACAGTTATTTGCTTTTATGGCAGACTGAGCCTGCCGTCTGCCCCCCAATCACCCCTTCCCTCCCAGTCGGCTGAACTCCGGACAAGCTCTGTACGTCAGTTGGTTGAACAGTTTATCCTGCATATAAACTTCAACAACATACACAACATGCTCCCGCTCCGGGCTCCCCTCCCTCCCACTGCCTGGCCCACTCTGGCCTACAACTATTTCCGCTTACTGCTAAACAAATCCTAGCTAGGAAAACATTTCGTTGCGGGAACAATGGACGTACAGCGCTGCGTATACGCAATATTGGCAGTTGGCATATTATTGGAGTTTCGTCATTGAATTGACGGATTGAAGGGGCTGGATGGCAGGCATAAAGGGGGGTGGGTGTGCCATGAGGGGAAAGGAGTTCGGTAGCAAAATCTTTAACCCAGTCTCATTTAATATGTTGACAAGTTGATAAATTGTTTTGCATAAAGCCATTGGGCGGGTCTTTAATTGGACTGAGAATTGATATGATTGACACTGCATTGGGAATAAGAATTGGATTTTTGAGAGAATTTTTTAGTGGCTTGCTGTAAGAGTAAACTAGTAGTAATATACTTAAAAAAAGTTAATATATTCATAGAACCTTTAATATAGACAATAATATTCAAAGTTCTTTTGAAACACTCAACAATTTATTGAGATGCTTAGCATTTTGAAATGCTTTAACAATTATATGTGCTTAGATTAAATAACCATCAAATAGTTTTTGCATTAGCAACACATAAACGTATATTGGTTTCTCGGTCAACACGTCTGAAACTTGGCCAAGTGGGTGCCAAGTGATATGAGATAACAAAAAAAATCCCTAGGAACACATAAAAAAGTCTGCGTGAAAAAGATGCCACCAGCTGTCGCAAACAATCTTAATATTTGATGTTGAAACTCACCGCGTCGCAGCAGCTGTGACCCCAATAGGAAGTTTGGGCCTTGCAGGCACACAGATTCGTCTCCTTTTTCACTCCTAGATTTCGCCTCGAAATGCCGAACATTAACAATTTAATGCATTTGCCGAAATAAAATGCATAAATTTGATATGCTAAATTAAGCAGGGAACAAGGATCCAACTTAGAGTGGCCTGTGTGGTCCTGCATACCAAATCAGTTGGCTAACGTTGATTATAATGATGATGTTGATGGACTCGACTTGATTTTGCTCTGATTTAGATGGGACCGAGATGGATTGCAGGGATTTTTTGGGAGATGAGATGCCATTGTTGGCCTGGACAGAAGTCCCTGTGACTGTAAAATGCCAGAAACAATTTAATGCTTCATTGGCAACCCCGCATATGTGACCCCTGTGACTGACAGCGCAGACTTATCCCGGGTTTCCTTTCTTTTCACTTTTCTTTACACCGCCAGCCCCCGCCGAACTGTCAAGCAAAATCGAAAGGAATCGAAGAAAGAACGGCAAATACATCGCAACTCTGCGATAAACATATGAAAAATGCACATGCGGTAAGCCAAGTTCAATTCCAGAGGCCAAAAGTTTACGCCACTTAATAGAACTTGACGCAAATTCAATTACAACATTGGTCCCCACACCCAATCACACACACACTCAGCCGCCGGGTGAGGGAAAAACTTGCAAAGAAATTTGCGGAAAAACGCTGGCAGTCAACTTTTACCCCCGAAACCGAGACCCCGGCCGAGCGGTTTTTTTTCTATACCCTAATTTTGGGTATTTTATTTGTAATGATTTTTTTTTTTTTATAATTAATACAAGAGCACTATTCATTTAATTGGAAATTCATAAGATTAGAAATGCGTAATTCTTAGAACGTCTTTGCAGTTTAATCTAGGTTTTTATTTTGCCTGTTTGCATTTTTATTGTTCTTTTTTCTTAACTTATATCAGTTTAAGTCAATTAATACAATTTAAATTTAAATAAAGCATACCAAATACTTTTCGATATATTTATATAATCGCAATCCTTATAAATCAACTTATTTTTCAATCGAAAGAGTGTTTCGAACACGCAAACTTATAAAGAACTCTTTTCTTAGATTATTTCCCATAGATTCCAGTAAAGGCTGGCACATCCAAGGGCGGTTTTTCATGTGCATTAGAGAAGGAGATGTATATTTAGCCAAGGGAAAACTCCAATTTAAATTGAAGTTTTTCTCGGCTTGCGGGCAGACTCACTTACTTCAGCTTCACTTTACTGCAATTAGCAAATAAAACTTGGCATATTTTCGAGGGCCAAATGAGGCGCGTGGTTCTTGAGAAACTTTTGCAATCACTTTCGTTTGCATTCATTATTGGCCCACGGAAAACGGATTTGACTTTGTTGGCCTCCCCTTGGCTTTGGTCAACTCGAAAGTCAACAAGGAAATACGAGAATCCTTTTCTTTTCTAGTTGCAGAACTTTTTGTTTTCCCATAGATTTTATTGATGGAGTTTTAGAGTTGAATTTAGAAGGGGATGTGAACGAAGCTTCGAACCAAAATGATTCATTGTGTTACAGTTTTCTAACATTTAAATGCTTGGTTTTCAAGATGTTATTAGTTCTTAATTTACATATATATTTTATTAAATATTTGTTAATAATAATTTTCAATTTATATATATTTTATAAAATTAAATTAAATTGTCGTCCTTTAAGCGAAAGGATTAGGAATATCAACATTATTTATTTTCTTTTTTGTCTTTTAAATTTAATACAATTTAAAAAACCCTTTTTAAACTTTTAAACGCACTTTTCTCTAAACTTTGTTTTAAAACTCGGTGTCATGAAATATGTAACTTATCGTTTTGAAATTTTGCACACACTTTCTCAACACATTTTTCTTGCCTTTAAATCCTCCCTTTCCCCATTTTGTTTTTTTTTTTTTTAATTTTGTAAAGTTCTAAAAGTTCTCAAAAATTGTATTAAATATTATTATATTAAAAGTAATAATTACTAAAAAATATATAAAATGTAAATAATTAAAGTATATAATTTATGTACATATAACATCTAAAAGTTGTTGGCCGACCTTTTTAAATTTAAACGTATATTTTTTTGTATAAATAGGTACACACTGGTGGAGACATTGGTTTGAAGAAAGCGCCACCTATCGGCACTGCTTTCTGACCAGTTCGTCTCTTTTCGCACTAAAACTGCTTTGTCTTACGTGCTCTGCATTGCCGACCGTAGGAATAAAAACAGTGCGGACTCAAACCTGAGTATGGAAACTATGTGTTTAAATAATGCGAACATTTTAAGAAAATTAAAAAGCCATTTAATTCAATATTCCTGATTCTCGTGTTCTTCTGATTGTTGGCGTCAATGCGCGGGCAGAGTTCCAACTTTTCTTTTTCATGAAACTTTTTCGAATACTCATCTGGCTTTGGTTTTTGGTTGCTACCGTAATATTTTGCCAATGCTGCCGATAGTCATCGAGCTTATATTGTTCACGATCATGTCGCTATGGCTTACTTGGCTTTGCGGACGCTACCTCGCTTCTTAAACTTTAGGTGGAGATACCCTTTTCCTGCTTCTTTATCTTTTTAAGTGAGCATTTTTCTTTCTGTCTTGGTTTACGGCATTGCCCTTTAAACTACATAAATAGACAAGAACTAAAACAAGGCAAATAGAGGTGTTGACTTTTTAGAAAGAAGCGAGTTTAAGATTTTCCTTCAAATTACAAATAAAACTTTAAAAACACGCGCATAAGTGTGGCCATGACCCATTGCAAGAATTGCTAACGCCATTAAACTTTCCAGTATTTTGTTTTCCCCGTAATTAATCATCGATGGCTTATCGATGTTTTTTTTTTCACCTCTAGTTGTCGGATATTTTTAAAAAATATCGTTTTTATTAAAAATAAAAAAAGTATAACGGTTTTATCAAACAGTAAATTCAACAATAAATGCCCTTAATTTACAATTCAATGTCTTAGTTGTATTGGTTACAGATCTGGGAAAGGGCAGGGTATTTAAATTATTTTTGAATAGTTTTTTTTCGCACGAAGCGGTCACGTACCGCAGCCAGAGTAGATGCCTTTTGAGAACCAAATATTCTGCAAGGTAAGTTATCATATATTTTTGTGTACAAAATTCTAGATGAAGCTTACTAAATTGCTGCCAGATTTTCCACTGCTGAACCAGGAACCAGGAACATGAAAAGCATATTTAGATTTTGCATGCCCAGATGGATAAAGATAAAATACCTGGTAGAGAAAAAATTTGAATATAGTAGATCAGGAACGGCCCTGGGACGGTAAAAGCGGTCTCATCTGCCGTATTCACATTTGTCCGTAGATCCTCCAAACTGATCATAGATGTGAGCATCGAGCCACGGTCAGTATATATTCACCGACATGCACAACCATCGCACAGTTACCTTTCATCGCCACACCGCGGACTCATCCGAAATTCATCGATGATTAAGTTTTTTCGAGTGCTGAGGTTATTCAAACACTTTTTAACACATGATTATCAACACAGATGGTCACTTGTTACACGAACGGGTGGAAAGCCGCGAACAGACTGTGGCTGCTGCGGAGAGGCGCCTTTATTTATAGGGGGTGAGGGAGAAAGGAACAAAATTGACAAAAATCGAGAAAGAGAGGGGAAAATAGATAGATAGAGAGAGAGAGAGAGAGAGAGAGAGAGAGAGAGAGAGAGAGAGAGAGAGAGAGAGAGAGAAAGAGAGAGAAAGGGAGGGAAGGATAGAGAGATATATAGATAGAGGCAGAGAGAGTTAGATAGAGATAGAGAAAGATAGATCGAGACAGAAGAAAAAACGAGCGTCTAACCACCAAACGAATTTTATTTCTAGTTACCATATGGGTACCAACTAGATTGACCCTATGGTAAACGAACTGCGAACCACCAAACATAAATAAGAGCGTTTTCGGAGCCCATTTAGGTACCCCTAACATCACCATTCTTTTCTATCTCCATCTCTCTTTATTTATTATATTTATTCTCCATAGAGTTGTCCTTATTAAATTGAGTGGACAACTGAGTTCGACTTCAATGAAAAAATAATAATAATTTCACTATACATATGTATCTCTATCTACCTAATTTTCTGACTTTCTACCTTTCTCTGTCAATTTCTCTAATTCTCACTATCTCTTGCTTACTCTAGCTCTATTTCTATATTTATATCTCTCCCTCTCATGTCTCTATAATTCTCTACGTTTCAGACTCTCGATCTATCTTTCAAACTCCATCTCATTCTATCATTCCAACTCTTTCCCTCTATTTTATTGTCTCTCTCTCTCTCTTTTTATCTTTATTATCCCTTCGCTCTCTTTCTATATCTCCCTGTCTCTATGTTTCTCTCACTGATCTATCTCTCTCCATCTCTCGCATCTATAAATAGAGGCTACTAGCCGCAGCAGCCTCAGTCTGTCCGCGGCAACTTTTTTCTCAATTTCGCCCTCTTTCTCCCTCTCTCTGGATCTATCTCACTCTCCACCCATCTCACACACCTATAAATAAAGGCGCCTCCCCGCAGCAGCCACAGTCTGTCCGCGGCTTTCCACCCGTTCGTGCAACAAGTGACCATCTGTGTTAATTTTAAAAAGTGTGTTAATAACCTCAGCACTCCAATGGACTTAATCATCGATGAATCCCGGCCAAGTCTGCGGTTTGGCGATGAAAACTCTACTGCGGGTAAGTCCGAACCAAAACTAGTATCCTCTATCCAATATATAAAGCTGATAGCTCCGATCGGTAAGCGCAAAGAATTTTTTTTATTTATATAAAGCTAACAATGTGCTATAAACTAAAAAAAACTTATTATTTAAGAACATTAGGGTATTGTACTATGGACTACACTTTGTATACGATTTGTTTTGTGGGGGAAGGGTTTTGTGTTATTATTAATTATTATTAATCGAAAACGAATCATCAAAAGATAAACGTGTCGGTTGTTTGCGTGACAAATTTAAGAACTGGATACCAAAACTAGACCGCTGTCTTTCTGGAACGGTTAGGGCTATCGATAGTTAGTCAAGTCTCAATTTGAAGCCGCCACAAGATATATTGGTTTGAGGATTTCGATGATTACTGTATTTTGGGCACACTGAAACAAGTAAAGCCAAGCTGATTTTTGGCGGATTGAATTACTCCGTTATCACATAGAGAGCAAAGAGAAACTGCGGTATGTAAGATTTCAAGTTGACCGATCTATATTCTACAGAATAAAACGAGCACTCCAACTACTCTGTTTGTTATCGAACAAGAGGTGTTTTCTTGGATGTTCTAGAAGAGTTTCCCCGAGCTGCGCCAATCTCCCACCACAATTTTAGAGAATTTCACCAGAATGGGCAAAGATTACTATAAAATTCTTGGTATCGAGCGGAATGCATCCAGCCAAGAGGTTAGGAGGGGCTACAAACGGATGGCGTTGCGCTATCATCCGGACAAGAACCGCCATCCACAAGCCGAAGAGAAGTTCAAGGAAGTGGCGGCCGCCTACGAGGTCCTGTCCGACAAGGAGAAGCGCAAGATATACGACCAGTTGGGTGAGGAGGGCTTCTCGGCATCGCCGGCGACCTTCGCCAAACCCGAGTCCGGTATGGATACGGATATGCTCCTGTTCATGTGTGCCATTGCCGGAACCACGTTTCCTGCCTTTGCCGCCTATAGCACATACAAGTTCTTCAAACGCGAAAGGAGCCATCTGCCTACAACTATGGCTCGTCGTCGGAGTAAGCCAAGGACCTGTAAAAATAATAGTACAAGAAATTAGTTAAAGAAATGACTAAGTATGGGTTAATTAAATTGGCTAAGCCTGTGTTCACTTCTAACTCGATATACTCCCCGAATTAACACACTTCTTATTGGATAATTATTTTGCACAGATAGTAGTTTTTTAAATAA
>JAEIHY010019465.1:0-32293 GCA_018904565.1 Drosophila tsacasi
CGCTTAGTTGGTTTTTCGGCTGCCGTTGTCGTTGACAATTCCTTGGCAAGCTTTTTGAGTTGATTTTATGGATTGCTTTTCCCCCAAGCATCTTGTGATAGCATTTTTCAGCGTATTAAAATCGATTCCCGTTTTATCAGACGATTTTTTCGAAATCGTGTCCACGACCCGCACAATTACCCGACCCAAAATATTATTTTGACAAAAATTCTTTAAAATTCTTCAAGAAAAATATACGATTTTAGGGTTGAACATTT
The DNA here is from genome assembly GCA_018904565.1 of Drosophila tsacasi. NCBI lineage: Eukaryota > Metazoa > Arthropoda > Insecta > Diptera > Drosophilidae > Drosophila > Drosophila tsacasi. The sequence goes on from JAEIHY010019465.1 coordinate 258, forward strand.
CTGACTTATGTTAAGGTTGTCTGTATTTATAAAATAAAGAATATATCATAATAACAAACAATTTAGTAATCAACAGGTCGGTTTCCTAATAAGATAATTTTAAAAATGTAATCCAATTCGAAAAATATGGATTTCACTAACATATTGCAATATTACCTCTCTTCGTCAGCGCTAATCTGGCTAAAAAATAGCTTAGTTGCTAATCGTCATGCGATAGTTTGGAAACCAAGCCGAGTTTGGTATATTTTATATGTTGGTATATTTTTGCCATAACGAATCCAGTTGAAGTAAGCTTGTATTACCTTCGCCATATTACACTGCTTCAGATTTTGTTTACCGATTCGGAATTCGACCAGCAGGAACTTTCCCAGCGGCTTGGCAAAAAATATCGAAAAATATCAAATAAAAATGTGTCAACTGCGATATTTTGGCAAACAAAAAATCGTGATATATATCATCTTTAGAAAGTACTATCGATATAATTTGATATATTATCAACAATTTTAATTGCTAGAACGCGCAAATCAGCATAAAAAACCAGCGGAAAATGCTTGCCGCCCGCTAATCTCCCCCGCGTGTCCTCGCAGTGTTATCACAGTCACAACGCTGCCGCCAGCACCCCGCAAGTGGGCGAAAAGTGTTTGTTTTTGCGTTCGCGTTCGTTTTGGCAACTGGCGTATGTATATCGGTGTGTGCGTGTGCGTCAGTTTCGCCGTCAGAAGAGCACGTCACGTAGCATAAAACGCGAGAGTTTTACAAGAAAGTGTCGCAGCAGCAAGAGTGGGAGGGGGCGAACGGAAACGAGAACGAACGGGAGATGTAAAGAGTGCCTCAAAGAGGAGAAACGATAGCAAGAGAAGCTGGAACAACAACCAGAACAGATGAATGGGCCACACTTTTGCCAAATTCTAACATACATACATATGCACACTCTACGAATGCAGCGGACGGACACGGGACACACACACGCCACACTCTCACACACACCCACACCATTTGGTTAAAGTAGCGGCAGAGACAGCGGCTACAACGGCAGTCAAAGAATTAGAAGACGCAGCGCGCAGGTAAGCAAAAACAAGCGATAAAATTCCCTCTCCCTCACTTAACTTTAATGTATTTATTTTGTGTGTATGTATGTGGTGCGTGCGTCGCTCGCAGCGGTGTGGGTGTGCGTGAGCGCGTGAGCCGTAGCGCGTGTGTGTCTGTATTGGTGAGAGTCCCGTTTACCTGCGGGGAAAGACGAGCAGGCAGAGGCACGCAAATTTGGTTTAAATTCGCTCTCTCTTTGTTTATGTTTGTCATTTTCACAATTAGTCTGCACATTTGCACACGCCAAGCGACAAGTACTCCTCCTCCGCCTCCAATTCCTGCCAGTTCGCCGCTGCTAATTGTTTTACGCATTTGTTTATGCCCAAAGGCGAAAGGTGCAAGTGTGACCAGCTGCCGCGTGAGTTTCATTGTTATGCTTTTCGTAATATAACGGCGATGGGTGAGAATATCTTATCGCACAGATTGCAAATTGCATTTAGTCAGCGCACAAATAAATTGTAATTGTCCATTAACTGCAGACCAGAAATAGTAAATAAGATAATTCTGGGCCTCGTTTACACGTCGAACCATTTAAAAGTGATACATACGGTGCACTCTCGGAAACAATTAAGAATAAACCATTTTAAAACCTGTAGATCTGTTTTATCTCCCAGAAATCTTTCCGCTACTTTTAGAAGTGACGCCTGATATCTGGCTCGTGACTTCAAAAATTGCTAGGGAACGTTAAATACACAATTTTTAATAATATTTAATCAAAGTAGCTATAAACACATTACTTATTTATACCATTCTATTTTCCAGCATTTTATTAAGCGCAGACAGTCGTGAAAACAGGAGGAACAAGATACAAGGAAGTGCCGCATATATAATTCCATTTTGGCTTATTGGAGAGCAAACTTAAGTGTAATACCTAAATACATTTTAAGCCTAGATAGGTGAGTTATTACCAGAATATACCATAATAATCAGCCGAAGTAATGCCTTCCCCATTCCCCACAAACAGTACCATAACTTTAAGCTCAACAGACAACAGACAGGATGTGGAATTCCGAACCAACACACCGCCAGCAGCAGCAGCAGCAGCATCACCATCAGCTCAATGGCAACTCTACCTCGGGCGGACCGCCCGCCAAGCAGCTGGGAATGACCTCGGCCATCAGTTTGGCCGAGCCCAGGCCGGAGGATCTGCAGAGAACCGAGGACCTGCGCGGCTCCCTGGAGCCGTACAACGTTTTCGAGAGCCAGGATGAGCTGAACCACCGCATGGAGATCCTGGCCAAGCTCAACACACTGGTGAAACAATGGGTCAAGGAGATCTCCGTCAGCAAGAACATGCCAGAGTCAGCTGCGGAGAAGCTAGGCGGCAAGATCTACACATTCGGATCGTACCGCTTGGGTGTCCATCACAAGGGCGCCGATATAGACGCCTTGTGCGTGGCTCCGCGCAACATTGAGCGCACCGACTACTTTCAGAGCTTCTTCGAGGTGCTGAAGAAGCAACCGGAGGTGACCGAGTGCCGTTCCGTGGAGGAGGCCTTCGTGCCGGTCATCAAGATGAATTTTGATGGCATCGAGATCGATTTGCTGTTCGCTCGGCTCTCGCTGAAGGAGATACCGGACGACTTTGACCTGCGCGACGATAATTTGCTGCGGAATCTGGACCATCGCTCGGTGCGCAGTCTGAACGGTTGCCGCGTGACGGACGAGATCCTGGCGCTGGTGCCCAACATTGAGAATTTCCGTTTGGCCCTGCGCACCATCAAATTGTGGGCAAAGAGTAAGTGTTGACGGATTTTGTTTATACCTGCAATGAAAGCTAAACTAACGCATTGGATTTTCCCCCCAGAGCACGGCATATACTCGAATTCGTTGGGTTATTTCGGCGGTGTTACCTGGGCCATGCTAGTGGCCAGGACCTGCCAGCTGTATCCGAATGCCGCAGCTGCCACGCTGGTGCACAAGTTCTTTTTGGTTTTCTCGCGCTGGAAGTGGCCTAATCCAGTGCTACTCAAGCATCCCGACAACGTTAATCTAAGATTTCAGGTAAATTGTAACCCATAAGCAGGCCTTGCCGATAAACTAATCCCTTTGCTCGCTCCGTTCTAGGTTTGGGATCCCCGTGTCAATGCCTCGGATCGCTATCATTTGATGCCCATCATTACGCCCGCGTATCCACAGCAGAATTCCACATTCAACGTGTCCGAATCCACCAAGAAGGTCATATTGAATGAGTTCAATCGCGGCATGAATATCACGGACGAGATCATGCTCGGCCGGATTCCGTGGGAGCGCCTGTTCGAGGCTCCCAGCTTTTTCTACAGATACCGACACTTTATTGTGCTGCTGGTAAACTCCCAGACGGCCGACGATCACTTGGAGTGGTGCGGCCTGGTGGAGTCCAAGGTGCGTCTGCTGATTGGCAATCTGGAGCGGAATCCGCATATTGCCTTGGCGCACGTCAATCCCAAGTGTTTTGAGTTTAAGAAGGGCCAAAGTGCCAACAGTTCGCAGAACAATAGCGGCAATGAGGACGATCTGAAGCAGTCGCAGGGCAGCCAGTCCTCGGTGACTTCAGCGCCCTTTTGCTCGATGTGGTTCATCGGTTTGGAGTTTGAGCGTTCCGAGAACCTCAATGTGGACCTCACCGAGAGCATACAGAATTTCACGGAGCACGTGATGATGCATGGCGTAAGTACAGTTCCGCAACGGGCGAATCCAGCCAGCAATAAACCCAAACACTAATTATTACTTAACAATTCCCACAGGTAAACATTAAAATGCTCAAGGAGGGCATGACAATCGATGCCCGTCATGTGAAACGCAAGCAGCTGTCGCTCTACCTGGACGCCGACTTCCTTAAGCGCGAGCGCAAGTCCATGGAGAGTCACAACAACTTTAACAACACGCTGCTGGCGAACCGCAAGCGGCTATCCACAGAGTTGGCTCAATCCCAGGACGCCCTGCCTCCAGGGCAGCAGCAGCAGCAACAGCAGGCGAGCGGCAATCGCGGTCGGGAGAGCGGCGCCAAGATCCACAGGCTAAGCGAATCGGTATGTTGCCCTATCACCTTTCCAGTTTAAGCAAGATAATGTTAAAAATTGCTTTTCATTTAGCTTACGGAGGAGAATTCGAATGCCTCGTCTGATTTGGGGGCAACCACGCCCACTACGCCCACAGCTGCGCAAATGAATGCACCCAGCTTCAAGAGTTCGGTGAAAAATGGCTCTGAGATGGACACCTCGGAGCCAGAGCCCCAGCAGCCGTTGAACAACGGCAGCAACAATGGTAGCGCCAACACAGCCACAACGGAGGTGACCTGCTCGTGACAACCGCCAACGCTACATCCGCATCCGCCGCAGCAGCAACCGCCGCCCCCGCCCCCACCGCTGCCGCAGCCCCCGGCTCATCATCATCATCATCAGAAGTTCCGGAAGAACAACAATGCGGCAGCGGCGGCCGCCTCCAACAGCATTTTTAACCAGCGTTCGATCCTGCATGCGGCATCCAGTCTATCGGCGGCTCTAAGCATAACCGGACACAAGCGCAAGCAGCAGCAGCATCAGGCAGCGACGACAACAACCACGATCAGCAGTAGCACCTTTGCTCACAGCAACTATCACCATAGCAACAGCAGCAGCAACAATAACAATGGCGGCGGCGGCGGGGGCAACTACCACAAAACTTACTACATTGATGATGATGACGGGGACAACAACCAACCAGCACATTTGACACCTAACCAACAGCAACCAGCGGCGGCGGTCAGAGCAGCAGCTACATCGACCACGCCAGCGGCACCTGCCGCGCCATCGGCACCGACAATTTCTTGTAAGTTGCTTACATGTTTTCATTCGTTCACGTCCTCTCACCCTCTTATCTCTATTACCTTCCTCCTCACGAGACTGTTTCCGTACTTATAAGTCTGCCCACCTACTTACTTAGACGTATTCCGAAACAACAGTATTTCCGCCGATGTGGAAAGCGAAACCTAAAACCTATTCTTAATTTTTAAAATTCTACGAATCCAATTTAGATAGACCGAGACTAAGCTCAATAAATAATGATAATGAAAATAAACTTAAAAACAAAGAAAACAAAACAAAAAAATCACACATTTTGGTATTTTTATTTTCGAAATTATTTCCAGTACACAACCTTTGGCCAGGTTTGTTTTTGTAGATTTTTGTATCTGCAAGGAAAGTATCTGAGATACAGATTGTTGGGTACACTTGTGTCTAAAAAGCATTCTTCTTAAATAAAATTGAATATTTGGTGTATTTTTAAAGGGTTTATAAACTTGTTTAGTCTAAGATTTATTAAAATAAATAATGGATTCATTGGTATTCATTAAGTTTGTCAAAGTTTGTTGAAGTTTGTGTAAGAAAGTCCGCTATAAATAAAGAACTTGCTATTTATTAAGGGGAAACTTAAAGAACTTTTTATGAAGTCCATTAAAAGGTGCATACTTATTTTTTTAAATAATAGAAATGCATAATTCTAAGAATAAAATATTTTCATAATAAAAAAAGCACTATGGGTTTTTCATGCTTTATATTGTTTTTAAAAACAATAGATAGGCCTTATTTTAATTGAGTTATTTTCCAAATAAGATCATAAAACATTTGCATACTGGGTTTTTTATACTTTATTCATAAAAATAAAGTTATTTAAAGGTTAAAAGACAAAGTTTTGTAGTAAAACTTAAATTAATAAACAGCACTAATGGGTTTTTCATACTTTATTCATCAAAATAAAGTTATTTAAATGTTGAAAAACAACGTTTTGTAGTAAAACTTAACTACACATTTCTCCCAAATCTAAAATTTCACTTTCTAAACACGAATATTTTTTTATGTTTTATTTACAATACATTACTTTATTGTTCTACTAACTGTTTTGCCTTCTAATATGTCTTTGCAGTGTAAAAAGCTATAACACATACCATTTAAGGATTAGTTATCATAGTTATCTCTCCCCATTGATTTCTTTGGCTTTGATGCCCTAATAACTGGACAACCACAATATTTTATAAAAAGCGGTGAGTCCCTGGCTCAATATCCCACTCAAGTTTTCGATTTCTAATCCTATTTTGTGTTCTTTACAGGTTTCTATCCATTCACCATTCTCTAAAAAGTTATGTTACACAACAAACTAACATTTGCCCAATCGTCAAATTTGCATACGGACATCAAGAATCGCCACTAAGACAACACATCATGACCTTTCAGCCGCAGAGACGAACGACAACACTTCTCTAAAATTTGTCTTAATAATCTTGTTGTACATCTTTTTTTACCTTCCCACAGCTGGTTTGAGGAGTGCGTAGAAGAAGGGAGAGAGAGTGATGTGTGGAGTAAGAATGAAGCATGTGGAGAAGGTTAGAGATGAAGGATATCTGGAAACATCCTGCTGGAGAACTGCAGCTGCAGAAACTACTTACTTAGAAGATTTTATTATTATTTTACCATCTTCTTGTTTTCAATATTTGTTTTCTTCTTCTTCTAGTTGTACAACGCTGAAAATTTGAAACAATTATGTTCGTTTTTCTAAGAAATGATATCTGAAAAAAGGTAATAACAAAAAACATATAAATGAAATGAAGATATTGATTTAATTTTACCAAATAAACAAGAAAAAAAAAAAAACAAAAAAAAACATAAACAAACAAAAGCAAAAGCTACAAAACCAAATTGTTGATTGTTTTGAATTGGGGGAAAACGTGGGTAATGGAAAATGAAAATGGGGGAAATTTAAGGTATTTAAAAATATAAAGGAAGCTAACTTTGGGAAGTTCAACAGGATTTTGTTAGGAGTATACGAGAAACTTAAGGAATATGCCAAAAATATATACATTTTGAAATAGGATGCATTTTTCAGTTTCCTGAATACTTTCTTTGTTAACTTTGAAATTAATTCAGGACGCATTTTTAACATATTGCCTAATATAGTTAATATTATAAGAGTTGCCTTGTTGCTGATAAATGTATATTGCAAGCATCACAATTCTTTACAATTAAAACAAAAATATACAAATGTCGATTCGCATTCAGAATTTTTAATTGTTGACAGCTTGCTGTTGCGGATAGTTGGGGATAAGGTACTCCATGCGCTGGTTCCGGCGGATGGCGCAATCCTGGTACTTCTGCCAGTCGGTGTAGTTCATCGTGTGACAGAGTTCCGATTGGCCCTTGTCGTAGAGCTCGCGGCGCAGTTTGATTAAGAATGGACGACTCGACTTCTTCTTCCTGCTAAGGCCGCGGCTTAACCATCTCTCGACCTTGAATTCGTTGTAAATGGTCGATTTGTGGGGGCAGACTGTGCTCAGGTTCAAGGAGGGAACGTAAACCTTCTTCGGATCTTTGACGAGCTTTTCATATGGGCCGCTTTCAAATGTGACTGGCTGATGTATAACTTCTCCCCTGGCGTTGGTTCGATATGACTTATAAGTAACAATTATCTCTCCTTGAGCATTTGTGTTTTTCTTGCCTCCAGAACCTGCATGCCCTGCGCCACTGGGGGAACCTGAGTCACTGCCTGAATCTGAGCCACTGGCGGAACCTGAGCCACTGGCTGAATCTGAGCCACTGGGGGAACCTGGTTCCGCCCTAGGAAGGGGTCCTTCCAAAAATCTTCTTCCAGCCGTGGGACGTCTTCGAGGCGAACTTGTATGTCCCAGTGGTGCCACCGGGACCACCGAATGTGGTCTCAGCTCAACGCGATTTTTGCTTGGGAATACTTTAAAGATGCCTCCTGGTTTCTGAATTGAAGTTTTAGCATCCCCATGTATTTGTCTTGCAGCTCTGGCCGCCGGAGGTCTAAGAATTGCCTCCAGATTAAAATACGGCAGTGGCATAGCTTCGAACTGTTGCATGGCCAAAAACTTTTTAGGGAATTCACAGCGTTGATCTATTATCTTTAAGGAATATACAAATTAAATCAACTCACTGTTAACGCTATGAAACCCAAAAGAACTGCAGTGCGGATCATTGTATTCCAAAAAGCGATACTTTTTCCCAGAATACTGGATTCTGTGTTGAGCAACTTTACTTGTCGGAGAAGTGTAATGTGTAACTATATATGCCAAGGCAACGAGACTACTAAAAGGAAGATTGATACAAAACGAAACTAGATACATTATACAATTATGATTCATGACTAAATATACATCATCTTCCCTATAAAATATATTCAAAGGACACCTTATTTTTATGCTTTCATGAAAAGATCCTGATTTCTTTAGGTGTTTTATCCACATCCACATTTCTTTGTATAGCTATTAATAAAATTTATAAATATAGAACTAGAGGCTTTGAGGAGAAAGCTGTACTACACCTTGAACCAGAACCTTGAGATAAGAATTTCCCGTATTAATTTTTTTGGTAAATAACAAAAAATCTTGACGCACACAATTTCCTCTTTTGGCCCTTTGACACAAATTGTTTAACCCCAGAGAGACCATTGTCTTCTATAATAACGGATTATTACCAAAATTATGACTATATTCTTAGCTAAATAATTATATTCAGCTTTCAAGGAATATTAAATTAAAATATTAAAGTGTGGGTATCTTATTCACAGTTATCCCGCAAGAAATCCTTCATGTAAATTGACCAAGGTAAACGTTCTTTCAGTACAGTCAAGCACAAAATAGTTGACACAATAAATCCCTCATTAAATGAGGACAGTAAAGAAAAGAGTTTCTCAAGAGATGCTCATTTGCTTGGCTTCCCTGTCAACAGGTGGTTATTTCAAGTGATGGTCAAGGACGATCCTTGGCTACTGTAGTCCCTTTGGCTTTGGTACAGTCAACGCAAAAGTGCTGGGCGAGAAAGTGGAAACTTCGTGACAAATCCTGCGCGATACCTACAAGGGACAAGGGACACGGGGAACACACTTCGCGCTAACTACCAAATTAACCCGACGGTGATTCCCGATTCCAGATTCCCTATTCCCTGACCCAGGTCCTTTTCGGGCTCAACCTAATTGCGTTTCTGCGAAAATTATGCGCGGAACACAGCTGCGCATTTTTCCCCTGAAACTGAACTGCATTAATCCGTTTATGGCCACGGATTAAGTTGCAAAATTTTCACGAAGGTCGTCGCCGCGATCCGGGACGCGAATTCGCGGAATAATCCCAGTACGGAACCCCTACAGGTACGAACCGCGCCCGCCGCCGCCCACAGGTAAGCGATCGCGACCCACAGAGATTGCGTATAAAAGGTCCTACCTCCGGCAGATAGATCATCAGTTACGAACGCAGCCTCAGAGCGTGAGGTGTGGCGGCGGCAAAGTGAAGCCTTACGGCACAGCAATTATACGACAAACCTTGTTCGGTTTTGCCAATTTCCTAGCCAGCACTGGGTAAAGTTTGTCCTATAATCTCGAAACGACGACCAGCAGACGAACAGTGAACCAGCAGAGGTCCCGATCTTGGGATGCATTTTGTGCAGTCATGTCTACGTGATAAACTCATCACTGGGCAAAGTGTGTCTCAAGAGCCTGGCCATTCCGACGAACAAGCCTCCAACAGCAGCAGCAAAGTAAAATTCCAGAAGTGAGGAGAAATACAAGTCAAATATAAATTTTAAAATTGAATGGCGATTGTCGGTATGGTCGCTTTTTCAACCAGGTTCCGATCAAGCGAAGTGACTAGACCGAACACTCGTGCTATAATTTTAAAATGTTCATCAAGTGAAAGGGTATCTCAAGTGAAACCAGTGCTAAAAACCTATATAACTTACATATCGAACCAAGGCGGTTGCAATTAGTTTCTTTGGTCGTCCAGCCTTAGGTGACTTTTCTGATCATAAAGCTAGACAACCATTGAAGTTCGTTGTGGCATTTGCAGCCCTACTTATATGATATCGAGAAATAAGCCTAAATCAGTGATATCTCATGCTAACCAGGGCCATTCGCTAAAAGGAACGATCGTTGTGATATGCGTTTAACCACCGTTACATATCACAGTGATTTTCCTTTATAGCGCATGTTCAAGCCCAAGACTCATCGATTGATCACTTCACAAAGTCCAAGGATCACACAGCCTTTAAAGTAGAGAGAATAGCTGCTGCGCTGTATGTTTTGCCATCTATATCACAGTGGCTGTTCTTTTTGTACCTAAAGTGCAAAACATCAGAACTCATCAAAATGGATTTTAGATTTTCCGAGTGTGACTATCTCATATCGTTGCCAACCCAACCCCAGGGAACTGCTGCTGCTGATATATCATCCAGTACTCCTATATCACAGTGGCTGTTCTTTTTGGTTGCCCGGCCAAGTTCAGCGATTTGTCATCTGTATCATCGTGTAGGTGGAAAATTGAAAATTGTTCAAAAAGAAGGGAACGGTTGCTGCTGATGTAGTTCTTAAATTCACACAATTTATATCACAGTGGCTGTTCTTTTTTGTTTGGCAATCGATCTACGTTCAGTGGTTATCCAGGACATGAAATTGAAAATATATATACCATAAACTCCCTCCACAGCTTACTCCTGATTGGGCCAAATTCCTTGAGAACCCAGCTTCTGAATCAATTCGTCATCTGTTGGAGCTTTTATCAATAAATAATGGTTCCCTCACAAACAACAATCATTGCATTTTACTGGTTGAGGTTGCGGTGGGAGAAATATTTGTAAATAAATGGAATATTTGAATTTGTAATTTAGATTTTGGTGAATTTTTAAATGGTTTTAAGACAAGCTAAAGGTTTTTTTCACAAGTCAAAAATATTTAATATATTGTTGGAGCAAAGATAAATGGGGAAAAAGTTGTTCTTAACTAGTACTCCTATTAAAAGCTTTGAATTTAAGTTTTGATTTATCTATTAATGTTACATCAACAAATCTACGAACTTTATTAGGTTTTTTCTATACAAAATTACCTTCTGGTCAGCGTTTGACCTGAAATCAAAAAGAAAGCCCCACTAAGTTCCAAACAGAATTAATTTCCCCTTTAAAGACCCTCGCCCATGTTTTCTAGATGCATTTCCACGTCAACTTTGATCCCTGGCTTTAATCATGCCCCAGAAAGTGTCGCCTTAATGGGAGAGGCTGGACTACCGTTCTACCAACTTTCACTGCCGCCCCGTGCAATTCCAGGTGAACGAACACCTGACTTGCATTCATGGAATGGCACGCGTGTGCCGAATGGCCAAAAGTTGGCCAAAAGAAGAACAAGCAGAACGAGCAGAGGCTCGAGGCGTGGCAGCTAGCTGCAGGCTGCAGCCTTCCAAATGCAAAACAAGCTAACTGTGAAATGCCATTCTGCATTGACAGTGCCACACGGCAGGCTCTGTGCCGTAATGCACCTACGTATACGTACTGGCTGCCAATGGCCGGCAGCCATTGTTGCATTGTGGCCAAGGACGCAGCTGTCCTGCCACTGCCAGTATTTCTCCCCAGCAGCAGCTCCTGTTCCCTCCTGTCCGTTTCCTAAAATCGCCTCCCCTTCTGCCAACCGGAAGCCAGGAAACGCAGAAGGAAGGGGAAACTGAATGCCGGAAATGCGATTAAAATGCTCTAGCAGGAAAGCAAGACAATACGAGTTACCACACATACACAGACACAAAGAGTGCTCCTGAAAGAAGAGAGCTTATAGATATATTGAGCTTAAGGTATTAATTAAATAATAAATACATTACTGGTAGAATAAAAGGTTAAGAAGTAAGAGAGACTTCTCCTTAAAGCTACTAAAAAATTTATTTTATTAATTACTCTTCTGAAATACATCTGAAATACATCTGAAATGCGGCTAGTCAACCTTTGCATTAAACCGATAGAGATAATTCTCCACGTTTATCTTCTGGCGCAGCACCTTGCGCGTCTCCCGCTCAATTGTGGCATTGGTGCCGTCATGGATGTGGAAGAAGCCACAGCTGCGGGCAGGCACGAATTGCTTGATCTTTTGCTGCCGGCTAAACCGCTCCGTCACCTGCACGCTGCACTTCTTCATGGCGGCCACAGCGGCGTTCATGCAGGGCCTGCACATGTCCTGGTCGTTGACAAAATTATGGAAATAATCGCCCACCGGCTTCTCGCCGCACACCAAGCACCGGACTAGGTTCGACGGGCTGCAGAAGACCGCCACGAAGGGCCAAATGATGCGCCGGGAGCCGAAGGCCATCTCCACACGGGAATCGGGGAAATTGAGGTGACGCGAGTAGGTGGAGGGACTGAAAGGAGAGAGGGGAAAATTGTAGCAAGGAAAATACTTATGGAAAAACGAATTAAATTTAATAATTTCAAAAAGTTTTAAGCTGATTAAATCTCTATATAATATCTCTATTTGATATTTGTTATTAACTCACCCTGGAGTCATCCACTTTTTGTCTTTCTCTATTGCCTTTGGAATGGTGAAGGAATACTGTGTTCCAGGAAAATCAGTGGCATAGGTTCCTACGGGGGGATAGCCAAGCTCCCGGTGGGCTGGCAGGCGTGGCATCTTGTTGGCCAAGGCGGAAAAGCCAGCCTTCGAGGGGTACTGCATAAATTTGGAGTTAATTATTAAAATAAACTATTCTTATTTTATTTAATATTTCCTCCCAACATTACCTTAAAACCAATTGTAGTGGGAACATCGTAGTCAGCAGGACCAGCATCGTGTGGCGGGTCCTTGATGTAACTATCACGCACAAAGTTGCCCTCGTCATCCCTACGAATTTTCTTCAGGAACCCCACCGTTGGCCACACGGGCGGATTGACCACATACTCGAAACCTGCAAAAGTTAGAGAGAGAGAGAGATTAAAGAGTGTGTGTCCTGGAAGATTAGCAACCAGGAAATTCGAAGGATGTCCACCTAGCTCGTTGCAGCGTGCCACAATGAGACGCGTCTCCGAGCGCTGGCGACGCAGTTTCTCGCGCTCCTGGGCATTGGGTCGCTGGGCACGCATCTTGGCTGGAAGTTGGCAAAGGACTGGCCAAAATCGGTGCTCTGTCGAATCGTGACAGCCGCCGCAGCACACGCATCGCAGCACGCACCACATAGGCATCACCCAGGACACCCAGGACACACTCCCCCACATCGATGATATAAAATCAATATGTCTCAACCGTCGACGGTATGCCGCGAAATCAGTATACGATGTTTGATTTCATTTGGCACACGTCTAGACGGCTTAGCTCCCTTCATAATAATTCAATGTTTCTATTTTTCTACCTTTCGACTTTTCTATTTTCCGATTTTTCTATTTTCTATTCCATTTTTTCCTGCTCGGGCTGACTGACTGAATGACAGACTGACTCGCTGAACTTTGACCCAGTTGGCCCAATTTTGCTCGGTCTTAATAGCTCCTAAGGGGGGGCGTCGCGAAAATGGGGCACAAAGTGGTTTGTCATTGGTGTCGATAACAATAGGTGGGTGGAAATTGTTTTGCAGTGCGTGTTGTATAGCGAAAAACATTTAACAGAGAGGAAGGTCTGATCGAAGAGGGGAGCGGAACTTGGATAATTAGTTGCAATTATTCCATAATTAATTTTATTTTTAATTCAAGCAAATCTCAGCAGGCCTTTCAGCTGACTTCACAGCTTTACTTAAAAGATTCTAGATATTAAAACTCCCTTTATAGGTAGATATATCCCTTGGTAGACATTGTTCCCACACTCACCCTCCATTGGGAAAAGAAGTCCTCCAGCAACAGATTTCCCTACCAAGGTGTGGCAATTAAAATTTGGTTAATAAAACAGGCTCTCAATGCCAATTTGGCTGACTGAAATGTTGTCAACAACTGATTGTAATACAAAAGCCATTGCTTTTCCCTGACATTTTATGGCTCGGCAAAGTTTTGAAAAGTATTTCTGAAATATGTATTACGTACCTGACCAAACTCGAGAGGAATGTGCCAAACTGAATAAACTCACATCCGAGCATATTCGAGGAGCATGTACTTATATGCACACGCTAGGTCTGGAAGTCAGACAAGAACGATTGCTTTTCAACAATTTTCCGGACGGTTTCGCCGGCGACGGCTTCCTGGCCTGGCCTGGCTTTAGCGATGGAATGGCTGCATGACATTAATGCCAGTTAACCCCGACATTGTCATCAGCTGCAGCCACCACGGCTTGGCTTGAGGTTTTTTCATTTTTTTTTTGTTGGCCAGGACAAGGTCCCTCTACTCCACACCTTTTCCCTGCATTTCCACCTGCCACTCAGTTGGCATACCCACACACACCTATACGCACATGAATGCTAATGTTGCAACGGCGGCAATGGCGGCAGCACGCACAAATGCACAACCGCAGTGCTGCCACAGGAGCGCACAGGCAGACTTCCACATCCGCCAGGACGGAGACAGTGGGTAAAAGTGGTGAAAATGTACTCAAGTCGAGGAAATATATGTTATTTTCTATTTTTATAATAAATTTATAGCCAGGACCCACATCAAATTAGAGTTTAATGACAAACAAGGGAGTTATTAAATAATACACATGCTGTTCTTCCTGATACTCAAAATAATTATTTGAAAATTTGATTAATAAGATTTGAATTAATTTTAATAAAGTTATTTAATATAAAAAAATATATAGTAATATGTAATATTTAAAATAAGCAAACATTTATGCTAAATTCAATATAATCCATTACAAAGCTCTTAGAAAACCTTAAAAATAATATAACATTTCTACTTTCCTGATTACAAAAGTTCTCCCGACTACAATTTCGACCACTGTGGCAATATCAGGACGAGAGCTGCTTAATTCGTGCAAATAAAATCATTGTGCAACATATGTTTGGGTCGGCAGTGGGTCTATTATAATATGGCGAGGTGGCAGCAGCAGTTGGCGGGGAGGAGTGCAGGTCGCTTCTCAAGTGGCACTGCACATCCTGTCCTGCAGTGCAGAACTCCTAGAGAGCACTGAGCACCGAGCGCCGAGCACGGGGCACGCCACATTGTTGCCACAAACTTGCAACGCAATTACACTGCAATTGCGCATTATTTAAGTGTTTTGATTGCTCACGAATTTCGTAGGCAGTGTGCGAAATGTTAATGAAAGGAGCAGAAGCTGCGCCTCCAAGCAGGACGACGGGGGGTTAATTATGTCAACAATTAGACTGCTGTGCACTGGGGAGAGTTCCTGGATCAGGAACAGTAAATGGTCTTGTTTTCTGGTAAATGGAAAATGGAAAATGCAAAAGGGTAGTAAATGGCAAATGGAGTTGCAGTTGCAGTTGAATTCATTAAACGTAAACCATACCATTTCTGTGCAAAACAAACAATTGCTCCACTGCTGCTCCGAGGCGTGGTCCTGCCATTTTGGGATAGCCAAGTGCCATGTCCTACACAGGCAATTACAGCAACAATGGCTTCTGCCAGCCATCGAGTGAAATGCAAATAAAAATGCAGCAACAGCAGCAACAGCAGCAGCAGCACCACCAGCAGCAGCTTCGACTCTGGATCCGAGACTCCAGTTTTGCGGCATCTCCATTTTGGCATGGCACGCAGGGGGCTGGCAAAAAGTGCCCACAAACGTGCCATTCACATGCAAAGGCCAGAAATTTCGGAGAATGCCGTCTGAAAGCACTGCGAAAAAATAGAGAGTAATATTCCTGTTTAGAAGTACCTTTAAGGGTAGTTTATGTTTTAACCAAAATTAGGTTTATTTTTTCTTACATTTTCGATTCAAACCCAACATTATGATTGTCCTTAAAACCAAATATCTAACTAATAATATATATTCCTTAAGCTTAAAACAAGAAGCAATTTTCTTGTAGATTTTCTCTCCATGTTCTCTTTTTTTTTGTGGGTGTCCGGAAGTGACAGGGACCTAGTCCGGGTCCTGTTCGTGCTTTGCCTCTTGTCTCCTAGCCGAAACGAAAATTTGACTCACAATAAAAACAGGACCTGGGCTGGACCAACAACAATAGCAGCAAAAGCAGCAGCATCAGCAGCAGCAGCAGCGGCGTCGCCAAGAACAAAAACAAAAACAGTTTAAGTCCACTGTGAAGCGGAAGTGCCGCTTATTACGCAGGATGTGGTTAACCGGAAATGAAACGAAACAAGCCAAGTGCGACAAGTCGTTCTTGTGCCTGTGCCACTTGTTTATGGCCCAAATGCGTGACGCTCTCCCAAGTGCATCCAAAAACTAATAACGTTCGAGGCCTTTCTTTGAGCCCACTCCAATTGGCACTCGAGCGATCAACCTTTGTTGGCCTGGCTAGCAATCAGCAAATGTCAGGCCAATAGCCAAGAGCCAACAACTAACAGCCAGCTCACAAACAGGCAGCAAACAGCGACGTTGCCGATTGCCAGGATGACGTTGAAATCAAATTACAAGATGCTCTGACATTCTCCCACTCGCCTCCTGCTAAGCCCACGCAACCATGGCCACCCGTTAAACCACGCCCCGCAATCCACCGCCGCCCTCATTATCCCGCCCCCCCGCTGACCCAAATTCAATGCAATGCGTTTGCAATTTGTGCGCCAATGCGGCGGGGTTAATCATGCTAATAAACACCAACGTTGCACTTGCAGTTGTCGCTGCTCCTGCTCCGGCAGCTGTTGCTGTTTCTGTTGCTGATGTTGATGTGGCTCCTGTTTCCATTACACAGTGAGGATACCATCAGGAAGGGTGTCGATGGGAACATATCCTTTAAGGAAATTATAAAAAAAGCTACAGAAGGTTGCATGAGAATCGGAAGTAAAAAATATGTATTATTATTTATAAGAAATTTTCTGGAAAATGTAGCAATAAACATGTTGAGCAACAGCCATTTGTGCTGGCAACACAGCAATGTTGCAATGTTGTTTGCGGGCTTATAATTCCCAAGTGCTCTGTTAAGCAATATTTCAATTGATTTAAAAAAATCTCATTGTCTTAAAATAATTGCTTATATTTTACATTTTAATATTAAGAGGCTTTAAAGGTTATATTTCTTCTATATTTCTCACCCAACTCGTAACCAATATACCCCTTCAATTTCCCAGATCCTGAGCCTGAAAAGCCTTGCATACTTACGGGCAGCGAAGTAAGGATTTTTGTCCTGGCAAAACCCAGTGTCGATACAGAACCAATGTTCGTCCGTCGTTGCTTTTTGCGGTCATTGCGTGGCATACGCCATTCAAGTGGGGCGATTGTGTTGCGGAATAGGGCCTGTGGTCGAGGTGGTGGTGGAGGTGAAGGTGGAGTAGGAGGAGGAGGAGGAGCTACCCATAGCTGGAAATCATACAAAATTGCAATGATTATGCACGCGCCTAGTTGGCAGTCAATTGTGGTCAGATCCTCATTTGTGTGGGGCCCAAAGTGGCCCATTAATGGGGCTAGATGGTGGCAAATACGGTTGATGGTGGCCGTCAGTTAAACGTAACGCGAACAACAGCTGCTGCCAGGGAATTCTTTGCAATTAGGGCAAAGGTTTTGTATTAAATTTAATTCTGAAAAAAAAAAACAAATTAATGCAGAGTTAGAGAAACTAAGGTAAGGAAATTCTCTTAGTTGACACTTTATAACATTGAATGGACCTCCAATAAACAATATTTTTAGTCACCTGCTATATTCCCTGATTTTCCCTTTTCACGATTCCCAATTTATCTTGAAATCTAGACTTTCCTTTTGCCAAAAAAAGACATGTATATATATTCGTATGATCCATCCAATATTTCATGCATGATGTGCTGAGCCAACTCAAATCCCCGGCACATTATCTAATGATTTACTGAAATTGTCGGTCCTGGCCTCACTGAAACGAGAGTGAAACTTTCTTGACACTGCAAAATGCATATGTGTGTGTGGGAGGGGTCACACACACAACACACACACACCATACACACATGCTGTCAGCACAAAGAGCAAGCCAAGCAGGCAAAAGCAATCCTCAGCTGCCGTCTCATCATTTCAGCTGTCACATTAAAAATGCATAAATGTTGCCTAAATGCAATCCAAGAAATGCAACTGGCCGTAATACGTGCAAAAACTAAGGAGATCAGGGGCAGGGAAAGGGACGGGGGAAGGGGCAGAGACAGGAGCAGGGTTAGGGGCAGGGACAGAGGCAGGGGCCAGGCGCCTCCAACCAATCAAAGTGTTCCATAGAAGCGGTGGCAGGATGGAGGTGAAAGGGCGAGCGACGAGCTGAGGCATACAATTTGTAACTCGCCTGCCATTTTGTGGGAAAAGATGGTAAGGATACATTGGGAAAAATATCCAACAAATCTGAGAAATATATCAGAGATTTGAGATGATGAAAGAAGATTATTTAAAGACTAGAAGTTTACTTCTAACGTTCATTATGAATAAATGAAATTTGTATTTAAAATCTTTACTTAAGGTGCCCAAAAGTAGGCACTGTTAAGAATAACATCAAGGATAAGCCTCACCCTTTATAACTACCATAAAGGATACCCAAGAAATCACTTGGGATTTGAAAGCCTTTAAAAATGTGTCTAAAATTAATTCAGGTACAAAACTTACTGTACGTTTGAGTCGGACTAAGAATATTACACTTCCTAGCATACTTTTGGGCTTATTTTAAATGGTGCTTAAAATCTCCAAGGACTTTTGAAGCACCTCTTTATATATTTTCTTAAATTTTTTCTTCCTGAACTCTAGAAAATGTCATAAAATAAATCCCAAAACTTGTTATATTAAAATTACCTTTTAAATCGTTTCTAGAATTGAGAAACCCTTGAATTTCCCCAAGACTATTCCCGCAGTGGAAATGCCTTTGGGCCTCCGGCCTTGTCTTTGCCTTTACCTTTGCCATTGCCTTGTCTGATGTTGCCTACGTTTGCAGGTGCGAGGCTAGGGATTGAAATGGGATGTGGCTGTGGATGTGGATGTGGATGTGGACGTGAAAGTGGGAATCGGAATAGGAATATGTTCCTGACTGCGGATGTGTGTCTGTGGGGGGACTCTGTGCCTGTTTCTCTGCTGATTGTCGTACTGTTGATCTGTGTTTTCACTTAGATATTGGCCCGGGGGCCGGGCGATAACGGTACGTGTGTGCTACCATCGATACAGGAAGTTTGTTTGTGGCCAACTTGCTGAGTGGGCAGGAGCCTCCTCCTGACATGATGGGAATGGGGCAGGGGAACAGAAGCGTATGCCTGTGGAAAGTTCTGGTGAAGGCTGGCCCAAAAGTGCACAGCAGAAGGACGACTGGCAGGCAGGCAGGCAGGCAGGACGACTGGCAGGCAGGCTTTCGTTATCCAGTAAGCAATCGTTTCAAATTGAATTTTCTATTTACCCAGTCGTCGATATGTTTGGAATTGCCCAACGACTCTCGGTTCCTCCTTTCGATTTGTTTCGCCAAGTTCTCCAGACAAAAGTTAAGCCAAATGAGTTGCACTCAAATATGAATGTACCGCCCCTCGAGGCAGAGTGAATAGAATTCCAGTTAGCCCTCGATAAATGGTCTTACGATTAGGGTCTGCTTCGATTTAGCGATTTATATTATAATTTATATTTTTTTACACATTTTAGGGGTCTCAAACATTCCCCGATCAAGCTCTATTAGCTCTATAATAAAACCAAACAATTTCCCCCATCAGACATGCAAAGCTGCCTAGCAAGGACAAAGAGCACAACTTCAAAAGCGACTCAAAGTCCTTGAGTTTTAGGCTGATAAACGGCTGATTGTCGTCCGTCAACTGCACCACCAGACCAATCCTGACCGCATCCCGGAGGCCCCGACTCCACCAGTGGTTCCAGAAGCCAAACTGTCGCGACTCCATGCCGAACTTGTAGAAGTTTCGTTCGAAGGGCGAGTTCCATTGCATTGGAAGGCGCACCATCTGGTTGGCGGTGCACAGCTTGGAGGCCAGCCGAAAGCGGGGCCGGTGCATGCGACGCTGCTGCAGCTGGACCACATACCAGTGCTCCTCTGTGGTGCAGTAGGCGTAGCTGGTGTTCAGCCTCTCCAGGTGCTCCATTAGCGTGGTCCTGTTGACCACCAGCAGGCGTGGTTTCAGCGCCGATGGCAGCATTCCTGCGGTGAAATACATTTGCATTTCCATTTCCGTGAGCATGAGGCGTAGGGGCGTGGCCAGAAAGTCTTTGGCCGTCTCGATCTGTGGCCCTGGACTCTGCGACAAATAAAAGAAGAAAAAAGATAATACATCTATTAACTTGGTTCTAGATAACCTACCTGAGAGGTATAAACCGACGACAGATTCCCAGTGCGTAAGGCCCACAGGACAAAAGAGGCCATGATCACGGCCATGTGGATATACTTGAACGAATCCGCCAGACGTTGAAACTGTCTACCCGGCAGCGATTGCTGGAAGAAGGCCACCAGGCTTAGCCGAATGCCCTGCCCTCCGTCGCTGCACACCAGGTGCCAGGCCAGAGTTGTGGCCAGCAGCAGAATCAGGAAAAAGCATCCGTTTATTTGGATCGTCCGGCGCATGAATTTTGCCGAAGGCAATTCCCGTTGCCAAGGGACCAGGACACAGCTGTTCGTTGCTCTCAGCGGAAAGCTGCCGGCTGTCAGCGCGGAGCCCGGGTGCATTTGCGAATATGGATGCACGCCCATCTCAATCTCACCGCGGGCAGCGGCCAGCATCAGGTGCTCCGGGTAGTTGTACCTGTCCACGCCGGTGACGGGTTCCAGGCGGAGGCGTCCCCCTCTGTGGCGAACATAGGCGCTCATCATGAGGCCCGGGGCGCCGGTTATATCTCCATTTGGTAGCTGAACGAAAAAATGCAAATAAAATTGAAATAAAATGGATTAGAGGTACAAAGTATAGGGAATAGGAAGGACTAAGCCCCGGTTATGTTTAACCTTCCCTCTACTCACCTGAAAAACCATTGGAGGGTCTTGAAAAATGGGCACCCTGAACTCATAACCCCTTAGGTCCATCAATATATCCAAGTTCTGGTAGCCCTTCTCCGTCAAATTCAGGAGCGTGAGTTCCGGGAAAGGAGTGTAGCTAAATAGTTCGTGGTGGCCCTTGGCAACAACGAATCCATCTATATTGGTCAATTTGAAACGCCAAAACGTCAACACAACATTGGTAAATCTGTACCGCCAGCACCAGGTAAAGAATATTTTTAGCTCTTTCCTGGACGGTGGGCGCCCGTTCTTCAAGCGTTTGTAGATAAATAGCATCGGCACATAATGCTGGCCAGCCAAACCGTCAGTAAGGACGTCGAAAATGGGCTCCTCCGAGACCAAAACACTCGAAATACTAACATAGACCAGGGTATTATAACCCAAAATGCGACGCAGGCTGACATTTCGCCTCAAGCCCCAGGTCACAATCGGCATTTCGAACTCCTCGGTCAGGAATTGTTCCAGGGACTTGGCCACAATTGTTGGCCTTCGCTGTAGTTCTCGGTTAACACCATATGTGGCCAAGGTTTCAATTTGATTTTGGGCTATCATTTGCCGGGTTAAATTATGTAGGAATTTCGATTCATAATTGCCACCCTTCGTGGGATAAATTACTTCGCTTGAAATAACGCGAAAAAAGCAAATTCCGCAGACGAAACATAACACACCGAGCATTATTCTGAGACTGAACTGAACAGGAGAAAGTCTGAGAAGTTTGTGGTTTATTATTTCCTAAATCTGAAAGTAGATCTCAAAGTTTAAGCCTGCATTTGTGCCAGTCATGGAGTATAAGAGGGTTAAGGTTCTATAATTGTGAGTCCTAATTAAAGGCTAACAATAAATTAATGAGTTGGCAAGTTATGTTTTAGGATCGATTCAGGAGATTACAAAAATTTTGTGACGTGAATTTACTGTGATTACTGGAAACAGAAGTTCTTTGAAAATATATTTCTTAAAGAGAGAGAGCTTTTTTTATTATTAATATTTAATTATTTGTTTAAAGAATAAAAGGATAAGTATATATTAAACCTACACTTGTAAATACTAAACCCTACAATTATCTCAGCCAAATATAATTTCCCCTGTTGACACCTTGCAATCATGGCTGCCATCTTACCCGCCATTCGTCGTCACTCAGTAACTCACCTTCTGCTGAACTCAAGCGCCTCCCCCCCCTAGAATGATTGATGCTCCAGTTGATTGATGTCTCTTTGCGGCGGGATGAACCTCTTACTTGCCGCCGGAGAGTCTGTCGAAAGTTTTGCCAGCGACACACAGGGCACAGGGCCCCCGAAAAATATTATTAATATCAGATGGCAGTGTCGCTCAATTTAAAATATTACTAGCAAACACATTCCGTGAACTTGAGTAATTTTTTACAAACAACTTTTGGAATTACTTAATCGCAAAGTTCTCTGGCAGAGAGAAAAAAACGGAAGAAAATGAAGACAGGAAAAGAGGAAGTAAAAGAAAAGGAACCGAAAGGAGCGAAGCGAAAGGTAGGCGGCACATAAATTGTGTTTATTATGAAGGCTGTAGCATACTTTTGTGCGCAATTTAAAGTGCAAATACGAAGAGCAAACGGGGAATCCCCCAGTCCAATCTGCCTGTCTTTCCCCCACCACCCCCCTGCCAGTTCTCCCCTCTCACGCATTTCATTAAAGCGCAATGAAGACGTTTTCCGGAGGGGGGTGGAGTGTGGGTATGTGTGTGTCTGTGTGTGTGTGCCGGGGGAAAGCTGTTAAAAAATATTTGAAACACTTGAATGTTTCCCAACTGACACTAGGCCTTGGGGTTGGCATCTCCGCGGCCCTGCGTGCCGCCCCATAAAGAACAATAAATATTATTTATGGCCCCGGTGATAAGAATACACACACGCATACACACATTCCTTCGCAGCTGCAGTCCGCCTTTACCTTCACTCCTGTCCTGTCCTGTATTTCTATTTCTCCATATCTAATCGGTGGCATTCCTGCCATGCAAACAGCACGAAAATATTCGCTAAAGTATGTAATTTACTCGAAGTATGTTGTAATGGAAATTTATAAAAAGAGCTTTGTTAAAAATAAATGAAATAACAGGTATTTTATAGATTTTATTAGGAACTACTTAAGCCTAAGGCAGCTTGGTTGCTTTCTTATTTGTAAGTGATATGTCTTTTTTAAGCAATTTTTATCACAATCTTATTTAATGTTGATTAATTTAGAATATTATTAGTTACTCAAGCGAAACCTTACGGAATGCTGGACCTTAATTCAAATATGACAAATTTGACAAATATTCATTGTTTTTTTCTTGTTAAACGAATTTATTATAATTTGTAGTTCGTTTTACTTAAGAATAAAGTTTATTATTATTAATCAAGTGAAAGAATTTCAGTAAAATAATAATATAACAATATATAAAAATATAATAAATATAAACATTAAATTGGTATATTGTCCTAAAAAAAAAGATAACATTTAATTTGTTTTCTAAAAACTGTAAAATGTATACATTTGCACATATTTCATATTGATTTATAAATAATTACACATATATTTCTTCGTGCAGAAACTATTCGTCGTGTTTCGTGATAAATATTTATGGTTTAAACATTTTGTATACTTTATAGCTTGCTTAACTAAAAAATTAAGCAATGTATCATCAATATAATTTGCAATGGTTTCCAAAAACCCTCACTTTAAATATCTATAATGAAATATATTTATTTAAATTTATTTCATATTTAAAAAAAAAAATAGTTACCCATATTTTTCTCCATGTATAAACCCTTCACTGTGTTTCCTCGAGGGTCCGCTAGGTGGCTACCTCCATAGTTCACCTAATGAACTCGCACACACGTACACTCTGCGGGCCTTAAATGAGCCTTTGAGCCCGCCATTTTAAACACCTGCGTCACATAAAATAAAGTCACACCTATACGCGCAGCCAAGGTAGCCGTGTGTGTTTACCTGATAAATACGGGCACAGAATCCGGCAGAGAGACAGGCTCGTGTTTATTTTAATAATGTTAACCTAATTAAGTGATTAATATGCAAAATGTGCGCAGAGATTAAAACGATGAGCGCACTGTGTTTAATTATCGAATTCATATTTTTTTCATGCCGCCAACTGGCTGGCACCTGGCTGTGTGTGGTGTGTGAAAATCGTTAGACGTCAGTTTAAGGTTAAAGTGCGATAACAATAGACCTAGTTATTGTGTTTGATCTTTTGGCTATATCAGAACATAAATCAAGCAACTGTCTGGGCTGACAGGAAAATTTAACACCACTGACACTGACAATCGCTTGTTTACAATGCTTTCCCAGATAATTCGCTTTATTTTGATTTTGCATGTTAAAGGTGAAATAATTTTAAGAGCTTTTAAAGCTGAAATCTATTTACTTTTACTGCCACCTGTATTTATTTATTAGACTCTGAAAAGCTCTTAGATATACCAAAATATAAAATATAAATGCAAAGCTGAATTTATGGCATATTTTAGAGGGCTTAAAATAAATACACTCTTGCAAATAACATACACATAAAAACCAATTTACTCAGATTTGGTTATTTATTTCCTAAGTAAGCAGATACAATATGAATTTACCGACAAATTGGAAGCCTGATTTATATCGCTTTGCTCGGCCACACATCAATATGGGTTTACAGGGGAGATTTGCAACAACCCCTTGCCTTTGAACTCCTCACCACTATTTGAGTTTTGTTTCCCCCCAAAATCACTCGACATCATATGCGGGCTATATTTGCATCATTAACAGATAGAAGTGTGTTGAGAGGGCTTTATAATTCACGAAAGTCCCTTTTGGCAAGATGTTTAATCTGCACAAATATTGATCTAGAGACCTGCCCGAGTCGGCCATTAATCTAGAGATAATTTCTATTATCTTTTGGGCCAATAAATTCTGGTGAATTTATAGAGTTTGGTATGCAACTGCCTTGTGTTCAGGTGAAGAGTTTTAAGTTTATAATATGCTCCATTTCACTCATCCTCTCGAGAGTGCGATTAACGTATCTCCGGCAATTATTTTTGCGAAAGTGTTACTGCCAAAAAGTAGGCAAGGCGAAGGAAGTGTTTTGCATAAGCCTTCGTCCTGCAGTCTTTCGACACTAAAAGCTACTCAACGTTTGTCGTTATCCCTCTTTTTTTTCCTGCATTCAAGCAGCTAATTGATGAAAGCTCCAAATGGCCGTGTAACGACAGCAGCAGTAGAAAAAAAGGGAGAAAAAAAAGGAAATCTCTACGACCATTTTTTACGCTTTTAAAGGTGCTTCTGCTAAACGGCCGGCGTTTATATGGGAGTGGGGACAGGAGCAAGGCCTTGGCCAGCTGCTGGTGAGGAGAATGGCTTTGGAAATTAGAATTAATATTTTTCCGCTGAGTTTACACAATTTCAAGTTGGCTGGCGCGAAAAATGCATGCTCTGGTCAACATTCCACAACCCATAAACGCTGTTGTTGCGTGTTTGACACCCTTTTTTAAGGTCCTTAGGGTATATGTTTTATGTTTTTATATTTTTATCAGATGTTTGCTGGTAGAAAGCAGAAAATGAATATTAGACAGAGCTGTGTTATGGAAGAGTTTCCTAGAAATCAATGATTTAATGGTAGGAAAAAATGTGTTTATGTGTTATTAATAACAATAATAAATTGCTCAACTTTATGCAACTTATATCTCTTTTTATTATGTTTTCAACGAGTTCTTTAACTTGTACGTTTTTACCTTTTCTTATTCAAATATTGTATCCATATCCAGGTCTTGACCCCTTGCCAGGGTATTCCCATATTCCATCTCCTAGAACTCTTCTTTCCTTCCTGTTGTGTGTGTGTGTTTGTGTGGCAGGTGAGGTGTGCAGGTGAGTCGGAAGAAAGGAGCCCATCTTGTGCTGAGCCAGCGTGCTGCAGTGTTGCATTCGTGGCAGCTCCAGATGCAGCTGCTGCAGCACTGATAATAAATTCATGATGAAGTGTAATTTATACACTTCATATGCGCCCAGTTTTCCTTTTGGCCACCTTTTCAGCCCTTTTTCTGATGTTTTTTTTTTCTTTGTGCTTCCCTTTAGCGAGCTTGACAGAGGTCTGGACCCAAGAGGCGAAAAACTTTCCTCAAGGCCCGCCAGCCATGCATTAAACCTTGAAATGTTTGCGAGCTTGGGAATTCGCTAAAAACTAATTACAAATGCCGCCCAGAATGAAAAGCTGTTCGCCGCCTGGCTAAAATTTCATTTCAAATTAATCTAATTTTTTGAGGTTCTATTTTTCTGGGATTCTTTTTGGGATTTTCCTTTTGGTTTTGGGGTCTGCGGGCTAGCGTCTAATGAGAAATGCTGATTTTGCACTCTGCATGACGTTGCATACCAATGAGGGGGTTTCGGCGGTGATGATGGTGGCGTTGGTGGTGGTGGTCCGGCAGTGGTCTTGGCATATGATTTCCCTGGAACTGGCCTGCATAATTGCATAATTAGTGGTTAGGTGTTATGTAAATGGTTCTGGAACTACGTTGATTGCCTCTACGCACAAGAAACTGACGCTGCTAATGACTCAATGGCAGCTAATTGGAGAGGCGATATGCCTCCTCGGTACCACCTCGATTAATTGATGACTTTTCGATGAACTTCAAGTGGCTGAACAATGAATTATGAGTTGTGTGTTTTGGGATAAAAGAGAGATATGTATGTGATATGTCTAAGATAGGTTTAAGATACATCAAAGGAACTTAAAGTGCTCGTCACACTCCTAAGTAGAATTTAATGCCCATTTAAATTGTTAAACACTCGAGAGCCATTCCCACGTCAGCTTGACAACGTATTTGCTCGGATGTCCATCTGTTTACCTTTATGATTATATGCATTTGGTATTGGCCCGGCTGTTGGTCACTTAGTTTCCACCTGCCATCCTTCTGTCTGCTCTGAGCAGCTCTTTAGCACCTTTGAGGTGCCTTGGTTTGTGTGTGTTTGCCCAGCAGAGAGTAAATATTATGGACATATATGTATATATATGAATATATTCACCTGTATGCATCGGACCATATTTGGTTCCGCTTAAATTACCATAGGAATATGTTGCCTGAAATGCAGCTTAATCTACGGGTTCGGTTAGGTCTTTGAAAGTGCAATGTGCACCAAGTAATTTGCGTCAAATCTTAATATAATTGCTGAAAATCGATACTCTTGTGTCGAATTCAAGTCTCAAGAGAGCCTTGCTTTGAAATTTAAAGGGAAAATAGAACAAAGACTGAGGCCTGAGGCTGGTTGTGGGTTAAATACTGTGTTTTGCAGCTAGCTTAAAGTTAGTAAAATATTTATTAATTATTTATAGACAGACTATATTTTTTTAGAAATATTTGCGTTGATAGAAGCATAAAAGATAATGTCAACAAATAAACTCATTTAAAAATTATAATTTTGTTTAAATTACAGTTTTATATAAACACATTTTTATAAAATTTTATTGAGAGTAAAAGTGCTATAAAAATTATTTAATTATTCACCTATTTAATGTTAAAAGTTAAAGGTTAAAAGTAAAATCGTTATATTAAAGCTTAACCTAATTGAGAAAGTAAGAAAACTATTTTAAATTTTAAAATTTCTATAAATCGTTAAGTATATGTACATTTTTAAAGCCAGCTAGAGTCAATTAACACTATTCCACAGTTTTAAATTATTTACTGACATTTTTAAAACATTATTTAATTTATCAAGGTAATTTAAAGGTTTTTTAATGTTGGTTTTTAAGTTTTATTATTTATTATTAACCTTTATTAACCTCCAGGGTCTGCAGCTTTTCCTCTTGTTCAGCAATCTCTCAACTTAATTAAAACTCATAAATTATTTTTAAAGCAGTTTGTTATATATTCTACCTAATGACACCCCTTTCGCTCAGTGTTCTTCCAGCAAAGTCTGCCTTTAAGTAGGGCCCTCTTGCCCAGCGATCTGTCCAGTTGTGATCGCACCTTCGAACCGAGCACACGTGCCTCTTGCCGAGTAGTCGCATTCATTACTTCTTTTCGACTCGAATTAGAACTGGTTTCGCCCCTCATCGAAATGCCACTGATAGCTGTGGCCCTGATTGCTTTTGGCCTAACTCTGGGCCAATCTTTGCCCATCGACGAGGGCGAGTCGGCGCCGGTGGCGACCAGCGAGCAGCCAGAGTCGGCGGCAGGGCGAGGAGTGGTCTTCGACCAGCGGCAGACGGGACGCTTCAACATCCATGTGAGCATCAAGGATGTGGCCATCATCGAGGTGGGCCAGAATGGGCTGGCCGAGGTAAGTGTGTGGGGGAGGGGAGGGGAGGGAGTTTTGGCCCCAAGAACCAGTTGATGGGCTAAAAATAACCTGGGGAATCTCTCAATTAGGAGACATACAACGATGAGGAGGATTACTATTATGATGACAGTGCGTTGACCGTCAAGCCGATCAAGCTGACCACAGAGGCCGCCAGCACGACGACAAGCACCAGGGCAACTTCACAATCGGTGGCTCCACCAGAGACCACAGAGGTCACGACCTCTACTCCCACTCCCACCTTAAACTCCAGCTTGAACTCCAGCTTCACTTCGAGCCTTCTAGCTGACCTAGCAGCCAGTGTGACAAAGCCCAAGTCCCGACTCAATAACCTAATGATCGTGGAGACACCCATTGGTGGGGCAACCAAGGCTCCACATCTGCATCCACACCCGCATCCACATCCTCACCATCCGCTGCATGGCAGGTCCAAGGATATACCCACTGTGGCTGCCGGTGCTATCACGCCGCCCTCCCTGCCCGATGGCATTGAGTATACGCCGCCCAAGGGTCCCAATTCGCCCATTTTCAAGGTCAAAGTTCAACGATCTTCGATGCCTGCCGCCAAGAAGTCAGCCGTCGGTGCCGGTGCCCGTTGCCGGAGCCACCAGGTGCGGGATGCCCAGGGCAAGTGCTCCGACTCGATCTAGTAAGCGCAGATAGAATCCCCACTAAGCCGCTTACGAAACCTAACTCTTCACACTCTTTTTTCTTATTTACTTTATCTTTGATAGCAGAAAGCTGTACAGCATGCTGGTGGGGCTGAATTTCCCCTTTTTGGCAGCCGCCAATTCCGCAGAAAGTGCTTGATGACTCAACATATAGAGGAGTAATAAGACATAGAGTTTAAGTGCCACTAATTGGATCTTAGCCTTAAGCGTGAAATACATTGACTGAAGGAAATGCTATTGTCGTGTATTTATTCTGTTTAATTTGGTGGACAAATGCTTAATATTTGGGTATTATTAGGGAATTTATTCTATTTATTTCGGTAGAGCAATGTTGATATTTTAGGTATTTCAATTGAAGATAAAATTAACTCTTTAATCTCATTTTTAGATTTATTTAAAATCTCTATATATTTAAAAATCTCTACTAAAGTAAGAAATTACTTATCTAATAATGTATACATTCAGAAAACATAAAGCTCTGATATACATAGGCTTGAAATTTATACTTATTGGAATTTAGAGCAACCTAAAGCACTTCTTCTCTTCATTTTTAAATACATATTCTATTTTTTAGATATTCAACCATATTAATATCAGTGATTTCAAGAAAATATTTAGATTATACACTTTCTACATATTTAAATACATATTCTATATTTTAGGAATTAAAACTTCTTAATTTTCTCATTTCTTTGATTTTTACTGTCTTGAAATAAATGTTAAAAATTGTGTTACTACCCCAGAAGTAATGCATACTTTCAGTGTCCGAAATTGAATAAAATAATATTCAATTTCCTAAATAAGAAATAAATTTCTTAACAATAAATTCAATTTCTCATTTCCGGCATTTTTACTGTCTTAAAATAAATGTTTAAAATTATGTTACTTCCCCAAAAGCAGTGCCAATGGAAGAAGCTCTCTCCTAGTGTCCCCTGTGGAATATAAAAATAATAAGTTTCCTAAAAAATACAATATGCAGCATAGTTTTTCCCTCAAACTTTACTTGTAGTCCTTTGTTGCAGACAAACTTTCCTCACAATAAGCAAAAAATGTTCATTTCATATACCAGTTAACAACTTGCTACGCATAAAGTCCGTTTAATTTAAATTTGCACTCAATTGAAAATAATTTCCGTTTGATTTTAAAACACTTTCAATGTTGGCTGTCAGTGAGAATTTTAATCTGTGCAAGTTTTTTTCAGCAGATCCCTTATTAATATGCCGGCTTTTTTTTGTGAATTGCGAATGTCAGTTGATGAATTGCATTTAATTGGTTAATGGAGAAATGAATTGCATTGCCGTAGCATATATGTATGTGTATACCGACATATATATTTTCTTTGGTGGGTGTGTCCCAGGCGTAAGCCAATTTTTCACCTTATATAACGCGCGGGTTTTATTGCACCACACGGGTATTGCTTTATCAATTTGTGTTTGCAATTTCCGCATGCGCTTAAAATGCAATTGCAATGCTGCAAAAATCATTGTTTTCTATCTGTGTATGTGTGCGTATTAGTGTGAGCCAAGTCTGCTTAATTGCAACTGTTGCATGTGTGTGTGTGTGTGTGTGCGGTGCAAATCTTTGGGGCGCACACGGTGCACACACCGAGCCGTGCTCTAATTAAATTAATTGCTTAATTTTAAGTTAATTTGCCACATGTGGCAAGTTGTCCTCGTTGTCCAGGCAACCAGGATTCGCTTGCCAGCAGGTGCCGTAGCAGTAATAGTAGTAGTAGTAGTAGTAGCAGCAGCAGATGCCCAGATTCTCTCTCGGTTTGGCCATAAACTACCGGCTCTGGCCATATTCCCACAACAACTGCATTATCCCGGTGGGCGTGATTGTGCGGGGCTTCAATCGAGTTTAAACTTAATGCCCAGAATGGTCATGAAATTGCAGTTAGCTGAGAGTTTAAGAAGTTTCCATTTATTTATACTAGATTAATGTAAGTAAGACAGGGCTCTTAAAAATATTTATAGGATAAATGGTACAGAATCAGAAATGGTACCGAAATTAAAACTTAGCCCTGCGAGACAATTTTATTATTATATTAATTCTCCGAGACAACGGATGAGCAAACCGTACAACAAAGTCAGAATTGCAACTTAATTTAATATGAATTAACATGTTAAAAACAATAAAGTAATTCAAACTTTAATACACATTTATTTTACATTTATTTATTTGAAAAGTTCCTCTTAACGTTACCAGGATAATCTTATAATTTAAAGTTTCTGCCTTAATTTAAACACCTTTAAATTCAATGCTTACATTTAATGGTTTCCTGGTAATTGTTTAAAGCTTAATATTGACAATGTCCTTTAGTTAAAACTTTTGTTATGCAATCTTTTGCCTTTCTTTCCAGGAAGACGAAAACTTATGTCTTTCTGGGGCAACTTTGTGCCTGAATCCCTTTTGGCCAAGTCGCCCGCACTAATTACCTACATTAGGCCACCTGCACACTCACTCAATTAGCAACTGTAAACTGCAATTTCTATGCAGGCCAAGTGAGTCGTGGTACTGGTCCGCAACTTTGTTGCTTTCCTTGTTCCCCAAATTATTTATGCCCAACCCCTTGACCTCTTGCCAGAACTTAAATGCTTTGTTGTTTTTTTGTTTTTTGTCAAATTAAAGCCAAGCTATATAAGCCAGAGACAACAGTTAAGCGGAAGCTGGACTCCAAAATGCGAACAACGCGACAACTTTCCGAAAAACCGGAAGTGTAGCAGACGACACAGCGGCGAAAGTGTGCGCTTTGGATTTGGTTGTTCGGCCATAACGGATGCGGGGCGCCATCTTGCAGTTGTTCACAAACATGGCGGCAAAGGCCAGAGCCATAAAGCCACCCAGCACGTTATTCCCAACCCCAAAAACTACGTCGCTTCCACCTCCTCTCTCTCTCTCTGTCTCTACGTGGCGCAACAATTGCATTTTATTTATTGCATAACTAGAGGCGTTTATGGGGCTCCGAGAGTGGCAGGCTAAGGAGTGTGGCACAAACAGGACCAGAATTGTGGAGCACTCATCCTCCGGTATCTCCTTCCGCATGGAGCATGCATACCCGCAGTCCAGCATAATAATTACACTCGCTATCAGCGCCGACATTTCGCAATGAAAAACTGCATTGGCACGCAACCTGTTGTTGGCTTCCTGGACCGTTTCCTAGCTCACAGAGCAGAGAGAAAAATTTAATAATAATTAAAGCTGTAAAACATACGAGGGTCGTTTGATAAGTCCGTGACTTTTTGAATAAAATATATTTTTTTCGTC
>JAEIHY010019466.1:0-19144 GCA_018904565.1 Drosophila tsacasi
TTCAATTGATTCCTGGTAGCATTATACACGAATGGCCATTATGTTTATCGCTGCCAATAATGATGAAGACGGCGGGCAGGTGGCGGAGACTGGGCGACTTGGAGGACAGGAGGCGTTCACCTGTCATCCTGTTGGCCTCTTTTTTTTCAATTGCATGCACTCGGCTTTCAAGGCAAATGAGCTCTACATGATTACGGATTGGTTCAAGTGACTTGCCATTGACGTCACATTCGAGTGGAGGAAATACGAAGAAATAAATGCGATATACATAAAAGTACCTCCTTAGATACATGTGACACACATAGACACATGTTTCGCCGGAATAGAAACTGTCAGTCAGCCAGTTAGCATAAGGAGCTCACTCGGCCTTGCACGGACTCTCCACCAGCTCCTTCTCTCGACACAAAAAAAGGCAGCCAAGAGCATCCTACTAAACAAGGACACGCAGAAGGGAGCGAGGGGCAGTATCAGAAACAGCAGCAGGGACGGTGGGCCTGTCAAAGGCAACTGATTGCACAGAACCGCAAATTTGCAATTAATTATTTGATTGAAAACGCAAAGGAGATTGATTCGATGATGATGTTGTCCCTGCTGCGGCCAAGCAACCCAAAAAAAAAGAGAGATTGCAAAAAAAAAAAAAACAGGCGGGGGAGTGAGTCGACCGGCAGAGCAAACAAATTCAGAGACCGAAGGGAACAGAGAGTGGCCGGATTTTGACAGACTTCCTGGCCTGGAAACTCAAATAAAACGTTCGTTTTAATTAATAAATAGCAAAGACAATGAAATCATAATTTGACAAAAGGTTTTGATTATGCGGCCGGAGAAACACAAACATGGACTTGCCCCCAAAAGGGAAACAAATACAAAACAACCGACTGCAGTAGATTAATCAACTTCTGTCCGGAAGGGCGGACGGCTGGAGGCGGGATATGGTCACTGAGCTCGTCATTTGCATAACGTCAAATGCATTTGCCGAGGGGTCGGACAGTCGAACTACCGGTTGGTCGGTTGTTCGTTTGTTTATGCGAAATAATCATAAATTTTGACTTGAGTCCCCAAAGTAACGCGCCCTTCCCGGGCTTGACCTTTGACTTTCCACCCGAATGTGTGGGTGTGTTCTCAGAGGTCAGCTCCTTTCACTTTGCATCATATGGAAATGGAAACAGGGAAAGTCCTTTGTCTCAGGCCCTTAAAGTTATTATTTGCTTTATTTATTATGCATTGAAGTTGCGTCAAGTGCAGGCGCCCGTCCTGTCTTCGCTTCCTGCGTCAAAGAAAGCATAATTAATATTTATAATCGGAGGCCGCAAAACACACACACAAATTCAACCGCACGAAATAGTCCGTGTAATTAAGAATCCTGCTGCGGAAATAATACTTTAAGTGGACAGTTGTGGGCCGCGTCGAGTGCCCCCTCGAATAGCTGACAATCGGCACGTGATTCGCCTGCGAAAACACCGTGGCAGTAGCCGCAGCCTAGCCGTACCTACAGTTCTACGGCTCTTACCGTTCCAGCTCTGAAGTCCTCGAATCGTGATTTAAAAATAATTAAACACGTACAGCGAATAACTGTAATTTTCAGAGACGCTCAGCGAGGCGCTCGCAGTTTTAAAATTAACATTTTTATTTATTTGAAATCAGCGCGTCGGCTCATTGAGCCGACACTCAACATGTCGCGCTTCCTTTCGCCGGAGTATGCTCGGCCATTCGAATGATTACGATGGGCGTCACGGAATCGCATCAAGTACCCTTTGGGGCATTGCAAGGACACGCTGGACCGCGGACTGGCATTGGGCAAATCGCTAACGTTGATGGTGACGGCGGTGGCAATTATTTACATACCCGCATATTGAGCTGGCCGGCGGATTACATTTGTGAATGGCTTTCAAGCGGATTTCCAAGCGAACTGACACCGCAACGATGCGATGGTCGACCATTCGATTCAGACAAACTCCTGCCACAAACTGGATTTTGTGAGTGTTGGGTGCTTGGTGCATCGTCCCCCTTGGCCTTGTGTTCTACACGCGCAGTGATGTCAGGTTTTAAGTGGTGGAAAAGCTCTTTTTTTCGAACCAAAAAATTTAAAATAAACCATTTTGAATTTAAATCAGTGCAGTTTTTCCATATGTTAAACAGTTTTAAGTGTAAGAGATTACCACTTGTGCAGTATTTCACCAATCGTTTGTTATCTTCTTTGTCATTTATATTGTCAGCAAATATTTGTAAAACCCAAAAATAGTTCATAAACCTATTTAAAATATTTTAAATGCGAATATTAGTCTGTTTCTTTGATAAAATAATGATATTAAAGTTGCTAGAATTAACTGAAAACGGCTGAACTGGCAGCACTTCCCTCAGGGGGCTAGGACTAGCCGTAGCAAAGGACTCTTACTCCGTTGTCCAGCAGCCATGCAACAGTTTGCTGGGAGACCCTGTCCGGTCGAGACAGACTCTTCCACACCCTCTCCCGAATCCCACTCCCATTGTGGATGCAGTGCTTCCGGAGTGCGCACGGTCGTCATTGTGCTCGGCTTAAGCGAAACGGCTTTCATTTACATCAATGCTGCTGCAGCAGCTCCTGCTGTGGCCTTCTACATCGGAAGTGTCTCATTGACCATCCATCCGGCAGGCTGCGCTGTCACGCCTCATGTCTTTGCCACGGCCCCACCCCCGTCCACGAACATGTGTGAGGTTTGTTTCAGGCCACTTCCTGCCCCGCCGACTTAGTGCATCAGTGTCCGGGCCCGGTCCACGTATTTGTATACGTCTGAAATCTCCCTAGTGGCTGCCCGACTAACGCATTAATCCTTGCTTTGATTTAGGACCAATCAGTGTGGGATCCCCATTGTAGCCTATGCAATGTGCGCACTCTGTCCCCTCTACTGACACTCCTGTGCCTGGTCCTGCGCCTGCCGTCGCATTAGGTCGGATCTCTCTCGATACTCATAAGAGCCGACATGGTGTCTAGCAAATCAAATCAACTCTCTGGGCTCCGAGCAAGGCTTAATTCGAATCGACAGACGGCCACAGGTTATCCTGGCACCACAGAGATTCCCGATTGGCAACTGATTTATCCTGCTGCCGGCTGATTAAATGATGCTTAGTGCCTACTTCCATGCTCCGATTAGCTAATCTGGTGCTGAATTGGGAAATCTTGGTGCTGAGAAACAACAGGCCGAGAATTACCTTGAGTGATCTCTGCTCGCTGAAACGCTCAGTGGTATAACAAAATTACTCCCTCTTAATAGACTTTGTTTCGGTAATTCTGGTTCCTTGCCTAATTAGCTTTAAAACCCGTTCCGTTCAACTGCAGTTACCGCATCTTGCCCTGACTTCCTTCGCTACTATTGAGAGTAACCGTAGCCACAACCCCTCGAAATAATTAGACTGTTCAGTGGACAACGCAGCTGCCAAGTCTATCCCCAGCCGGCCAATCTAAGCCGGCTGCCCGTGGAGCTGCTGTCCCCGTTTGGGAGCTGGCGTCATTTACCCATCGAGCGTTCACCAGCCCCGGGGGCTGACTCAGCTGTTTGTCGCGGCCTTTGCGCGTTCTGTCACTTCAGCACGTTTCCTGGCCAATCCATCGGGCCCGCTGCCACTGTGGGTTAATGGCTGTCCCATCAGGAGCTGGTGCCTCCCGTAGCCTGTGGCGGGTGCAGCTCCCTATTAAGCGCACGGCTTCTTTGAGCCGGCTACCCATCAGGTGGCACCAGCTGCACATGGCTGCAGTGTCGCACGGTGGACGCCAGCATTGCTCACAGTTTGGGCACTGTGAAAAACATTTTGATTCAAATCACTTTAATGATTTCTGAAACACTGTAAGAAACGTGGCAGGTTTTTTGTTAGGGAAAAGTTACCTGCTTTAAATTGTATTTACTTTACTTTAGTTAAAGCCAGCATTTTCATACTCTTTAGAATAAACTAGGCATTCTTATAGTATTTCTGACAAATAATTTTAGGAATTGTCCAGAAATGTATTACTAGTGTACAGCGACTTTAGCTGCCAGGGAGGTGATACCAGAAGCTGGGCTTTTGAAAATTGTTCGTACCTAAACGCGAAGGGATTGGCATCCGGCATAATGATGGCCATCGGCAGGCTGCGGGGCTACCTTCTCGTGCTCCTCCTGACCTCCGAGCTCCACTGAGTGCCGTTTGCTGTTGACATGCCTTTCATTTTAGACGATAGCGCTTCCTGCTCAGCCAATTTTCCCCGGCTCGGCGGCAGGCCAGCAATCGAGCGTTTGTTAAAGCAGGAATCATAGAGCAGCTCCTGGGGGGTCGGTAGCTATCAATGCAAGTTTTTAACGATCTTAATTTTAGCAAAGTGCAACATTGGTTATATTTTTCCTTTTTTAATTAAATATAAATCGAATTTGTGACAAACAAAGCCAATTATTCAGCGTTAAGCCGGAAGCCTACGCTGATGTTATACTGAGTTTCACCACGAAATTTATTCAATATGTGTTTCAATTAACACTTTAAAATAAATAATTATCTCAAATTGAATTTGCTATGAATTATGACTTTTTCTCGTTTTATTTTGTTTACCAATTGATGCTGTATATTATGTATTAAACAAAGGGTATCTGGAGGGTATGTTTACTTTACGTTTTCATCAATTTGGTTAAAATACCCCGAACTGACAATTTTATGGATAATTCCAGCATAACGAGTGCGCGGAATTACATTTTAATGCTGCAATTGATAGGTCAGTGGCCGCTAGGACACGGGTAAAAGGATAACACTGGGGCTGGGCATCAGACGGCGACGCCGCTTTTATGAGATGTCAAAAACCAGTGAAATCGCCGTTGTGCAATAAAATATAAATGCCAAACAAAATTGTATTCCGTGATGGCTGTCGGCCACTGTTGCTGGCGGCGTCTTTGCGTCTCCTGCAGCGGAAGCGGAAATGATAATGCAGCTGACATGAAGCGGGCAGGAACAATTGCATACAAAAACACACATTGACATTCCACAGTATGCACTTGAAGCGCTCTTTTGCCCAAAAAAGTGCAGTTCATGTGTCGTTTTTTCCCGAGTCAATTAGGCGGTTGTAGGTTAAAATTTTGTATTATCTAAGTAAATTATCATTACTATATTTAGATTTAATAAAAAAAAACCATAAACATAACATCCATGTATGATTTCTTAGTTTTCAACTAGACTCTATTGTTTTATAAATATATAAAACATTATTTTCGAATATAAAACATTCTTCTTAAAGCACTTTCAGATAGCAAAAGTGAGTGGTATTGCTCAAAATTAATGATAATGCCATGACATTTAAAGAGAAAAATTATGTATAAAATTGAACCCTCATTTAATGGGTATTATTCTTACTTTTTCAATAATAAGTATCCTTTCTTTCTAGCTATCCTGCGTTATTTTCTCAACTCTGATGGCCAATTCAATCACAGTTGGGGCACACAGGCAGTGGCTCTTTTGCAGTTGCAGTGGCACTGCCTGTCTGTGTCACTTTATGTGAAACAATAAATTTCATCTCTGAATTGATGGACTTTTGCTGGCTTCGATAGCGCTGATGTCTGAATGGCAAAGCTCGCATCTGGGTACTTGAGCTGGTGGTGGTGGGAGCTGGGAGCTGGGAGCTCGGGGCGATAAAAGCTGGACGGCTGAGCGGAGCTTGAATAGCGCCAACCAGTTTGGCGGCTCAAAAGCTCGGCGCATGAGGTAAGCGGAGCGATCGCGACGCGGGCCGCTCACAGAATTGAGCGTGAAGACTTTGCGAACGGTTGACAGCGGATCCAGCCACTGCGAAAGAGATAGCCAGCGAGCGAGTGAAAGAGAGGGCAACAAGTTTGCCAGTGGAAATTTTAGTAACGAAATGCAGTGAATACCAGTCAAGTGAATGCACAGCACAGCAAACAGGCTGCCGAAATATAGACTCGAAGCAATTTAAAGCTCATTATGAACACAAAGGCAGGCGCAGTGAAACAAATGAAAAACACTAAATCCAGCATCAGCGGCCAAAGCAACTCTGAGTGAATCGGAATCTAGTTTAACATTTCGAAAAGTCAAAATCAAAACAGCAACAAGTGAAAGAGCCAGACAGAGACGGTGAGAACGGGAGGTGCGCAGTGGGCCGCGAGCGAGAACGAGACAGCCGACAGCCGACAGCCAACAGCGGAGACTTTCGCAGTTTCAACGTTGATTTTTGCATGCGCACGCCAACCCGATCCAGATACAGTACCACCAACTATCCGCCACCATCCAGGGTATCTAGCTGGGCCTGAGAGCGAGTATCTGCCGAATACCACTTACCATTGTCTTTAATAAGGCTTCGAAATGGAGTATGAGAAAATGCTGTACATGCCCAGTGGCAGTGAGGTGAGTGAAACGTATTTATAGAGACGAGCAGCCCCTTTATCGGCATCTCTGCACAGCAAAACATAAGGCTAGGGCTGGCCTGGCTGTGGCGCAACTATATAGCTGATAGGCCGATAACCCATCGATGACCCCCCCTGCTTATCAGTCGCAGAATGTATCTGTATCTGTGTATCTGTCGAACTGAGCATTGTGCGCAGTTCGGCGGCAGAGAGCTGCGGCTCTTAATTAGCAGCGCATCTCGCGTAGGCGGCAGATGTATCTCGCGAATGCGACTGCCGCTGCGAATGCGTGTCACTGGGTGAGAGCTGGCTACACAGAACCAAAATGTTATTTATTTCAAATGGTTGCAAACTCTTTCAAAATTGTTGATTGAAATTAAAAGGTAAAAGAGATATAATAAGCTCTGAAGCAAGGCAAATGCCATAAGAGAAAAAATGTAGGCAAAGTTTGATTTAAATCTTAATACCAAAGATGTGTGCAAACCTATATAAAGTCAAACCAGTTTGTATTATTATGATTTTCAATGGTTTTGGTCACAAAACAATCTTTAGTAAACTGGAAGTTCTTCAGATTATCCCTTCTCTAAAGGAATTCATTATCTTTCAAGAAGGGATAATTTGAAGAGCTTTGTATCCTTTAAAATATTTTTTAAATACTTATAAATATAAATATTCAACTTGAACAGTTGCAGTCAAAATAAATGCAGTTCAACCACATCATCAGTTGGAAAACATTTTTTTTTCTCTCCGTGCACAGCTAGCTTCCAGCAGCAGTAACACTTGCCAGTTACATTTTCGCATTTGTCTTATGGCATTTCGCTTTAATTACAATAACAGCAATGCGAATGGCAGTGGCAGTGGCTGTGGCAACTACAGTGGCAGCAACTTTCAAAAGATGCTTTCATTTTGCAAGAAGTGATTCTAAATGATTGTCAACTATGGCATGACAACAAACAGTAGCACAAATACAAACAGTGTATAGTAAGAGCTGCCGGCCATGTCGGCCCGGCATTTCACTCGGAAAGTGCATTCCAATCCAGCAGATACTTTTTACTGGACCTACTTAGGCTCCATATGTCTTTGACGTTTGTCGCTGCCAGCAGCATTGCAATAAAAGAAAATACAGAAAATACGGCGAGGAAAAAACTTGTATTTACCATTTTTGATTGATTTGATGGAAATGTGTCTCCGCTGCGATTTTGCTGAAGCCAAAGCTGCTTCTGCTTTTGCTTCTCGCGCTTTTCCCAGCAAGCAGCTCGAAGCTCGCAGCTAGTAGCGAAGAGCGTTTAGAAATGCACCGCAGCCTCACTCATGTCTCATTATATTTATGGACATAATAAAATAAATACTACTGCCGGCAATTATAAATGCAAGCCGCTTTCGCAGCTCAGCCACGCTACTAAGCCCGCCGTCGTACTTGCAGTTGAGGAAAACTCGACATGACATAAATACTTCAGCTTGGCAGGTTTTCCTCGGAGCCTCTCTCTGCCTTCCTCCAATGTATCTGCCCGGAGTGGCACTCAGCCACAGAGTTGGCTCTGCCAAGGGCTGGTTATCAATCAAACCGATTATACAATAATAATCACCTTTTGGGTGTGGCTCCACCTTCTTGGCTCAAATGTGGTTGCGTCTCCTGCCTTGCGGCTTCAGCATGGAATCTCGCCTGGCTTTTATGCAAATTGAAATGAGTTGGCTTTGCAACGTCTTTTGTTCGGAATAATTGTCAGTGCGTGCAGTGCATAATGAGCGCAAAAGGGATTGGATCGGATCAGATTGGCTTGCATTGGATGGGAATGGATTGCGCTGGATCTGCAGGGTTCAGTGCCTAGACTAAGACGCATCGCATTCCTGGCCGGCCATTCTTGGACGCTCCTCGAGTCCCCAGCCCCAGGTGGGTGTGTGTCTGGCGTGTCCATCAGGCTCTCGGACAGGTTAATGTAGGGGAGAGCCTTGGGCTCTTGGACAGTCTAAAGTGGGGGAGAATCTGTGGCTCGATTAAGATTTCACACAGTCGATGTATTAATTAATTTTCTCATGGCTTCCCACGGCAGCCACAACTCCAGTAATGAACCGGAACATCGGGAAATTCTGGAGCGTTACAGTTGCAGTTACCACAGATATTTTGCTATTAAGCAGCCAAGCAAGTAGCCAGCATAATTGAAATGTGGCACCCTTTTAGCCAGTTGAAGAGTCGAGTGTCGAGCTCGAGACTCGAGATATTTATTAACCTTGCTGGCTGCCATTTATCTAGCATGAAATGTCGACAATTAAATGCAATGCAAATAGCTAAGAACAGCAAGAACTGCACTCGCACTTGCCCCGTCGTCACGAAGTGGCTGAAACCAACACCAATCTGCTAGGCGCACAGATATGCCGTGCACAAACAAAGGCACCGAGATACAGATACTCAGATACGGAATAATGAGTGAAACAGAAGGCAGGCGGCTGGCAGAGGCGAGCCATGTAAAAATAAGCAGAAATAAGTCTTGTCTCTTTGACAGCTTAACCCACGCATCCAAGCGCCCGTAGATTGTACGTGGATACCGGCGGGGGATTTGCCAGAGTATCTCTATCTTTGCAGCTGTCTGGGACTGTGGCTGTACACGTAGAGGAAAAAATATATAAACACCAATTATGGTATAAGGGTTTCTTAGTTTTAACAAGTTTTGTAAACAGTAACTTTTACTAAAATATTTACATTTGATATAAAATATGGAAATTTACAAAAGGTTTCGAGTAATTATATATTATATTCTTTGTAAATTATTTTTACGCAAATATATATTTTGCGATAATAAGTAGACCTTCTCAACTAACCCTTAGTTTCTCCATGTGTATCTACGTTAGTGAGTGTATACTTTTGCTGTTGACAGCGCACTTCAACATGGCCATAACCCCTTGGTGCCCCTCCGGCAGCAACCCATTTGTAGTATCCAATCCCTAAGCGCGCGAATAAAGCGAACATTCATTAAACAAACAATTTGCGCTTGCGCATCGGCCAGAAGGGGGCTAAGTGACTGGAGGGGCTCCGGTTTCTGGTCGCTCCGCGTGGCTTTAGCCAGCGCCATTGCCATAATGCGATTAGAACAGATTACCTGACAATTGTCGCCAGTCGCGGCCAGCTGTACGAACACCTGAGGCTGGGACCGAGCGCGGCATTAGCATAGTTTGTTTATTTAGTCCAAAGATACATATAAATTAATTTAAATATCACCTGGCCATAACTCAACATCATGTCATGCGCTCAAGGCCTCCAAGGCTGCAGTTGCAACTGTAAGCGAACCACCCTTCACTCCAACCTTTTGTCGGACTCGGCTTCAGATTCCGATTCCGATTCCGAGCCAGAGTCCAAGTGCCCGATCCCGATGCCGACTCCGATTCTGTACCAAGGTTTCCTTTGTCTATGGGCCTGGGCGCACCCCTGTAAGATCTTGTTAAGTGTATCTATATAGATCGGTCGTGAGCGCGCCTTAGGCGTTGGCCATTTCATTCGTTCCATTTATTATCTGCGGTACGAGACAATGAGGTGAGTGCTATCTGATCGCAGCTTTTAATAATGCTTTTGTCGTTCTTAAAACGTAAACTTGATTTTATTATTAGGCGAAGCCACAAGCACAGACACCAGCGCACACAAGAGACTTGTGTTTGTAAATAAATATGCCACATTCTTGACAGTGGCTTCGACTTGTTCTAATGAATTTTGTTTGAGTTGGCCAGCCACAAAAATCATAAAACTTGTTTTTCACTTCAGCTTTTTGTGGCCTCAGCCAAAGCCAGATATATTTTCAATATATTACTTTGTGCTCTCGGGCTCTCTCCCCGCTGCTCTCCCTCCTCAGCATGGCACATTGCTCAAATATTATTGTTGCTAATTTCTGTAAGGGTTTTTCAAGGGAAATCAAATCTGCCACTGACTTTGACAGTCCGGCAAAATTTTTGCCTTAACTTCGTCTTCATATTCATTTCCATCTCCATCTGTGATTTGGTTTTATTTTGTTTTTCCTTTTGTTTAGACTCGGCTTTGTCTTTTGTTTTTGCTGGAAAATGGATTTTTATCGGCGTGCTGGTATTTTAATAAATTCGGCATATTTGATTTATTTTCTCGTCGTCTTCGTCTGTGGCTCCTGTCCGTTTGAAATGAGTCAGCTTTGAAGTTTATGGCATTTTAGCTGCTAGAAATTGCTATAATTTAATAGGAATTCAATTTTATATATTTTTCTGTGCCGGTGCGTATCAGTCGAAATGTGACGAACATATGAAATCCGTTTTTATCTAGCCGATGTGAATGAATATGATTATTGGTTAGTCAGCATAGCTATGGCCAGAGATCTTTTTCCGCGATAGGAGCTTCCATCGAATCGAGTGAGTGGTGAGTACTCGACTCTTGGCCAATATATCCTGTTAGCGGGCAGGTGGAAAGCCCGGAACACACACACACACACTGTATTTCGCTTTCAGCCGTCCAATCACACGGCCACACCCACAATCCCAGCCGTATCAGTTGTGCGCCTTTTGTAAATTACTTTAAAAATAGAACCGGCGGCTATTATGGCCCTGCGGTTTTCTAAAAATACCAGCAACACCTGACAGCCACTTGGCCGGAGTGAGCCATGCCAAATCCTAATTGCTGCCGGGCTCATTGTTTCACTGACATCAAGCGTTTGGTGATCGATAACAAACACAAAACAAGCAATTTGTGACGTGGATTGGGTGGGTGCTAGTGGTACACATGTCGACATATCAATAGAAGCTATATATATACTGCGGCGCTATTCGATTCTGAGGCCCAGTCCCGATCCCGAAACAAAAGCGTTTATTGACAGCCGCCCGATGTCGGACACGCCAATGAAATATTACCGGCCGAAAGCGTTTGGCTTAAAGCGCCGCAAAAAAGTGCCTTTTGTCTGCATCTCTCCCTCCACGGCGCTGGAAACTCCGATTCTGTCAGAGTTGCGGGTCCAAGCTTTTTGTAGAACGAGATTTAATTAAAATTTACGAGTACACCACATGATTCAGATCTTTGTTCGTCCGTCTCGGAACAGCAGGAAATCCATAGACTGGAATAACCCGAGTGATCTAATTCGCACAGCTGCGAGGATGTGGGCCCGGCGTTGTCTGGGGGTAGAATAAATCAAAGTTTCCGTAAGAAATGCAAATTTTTGTCCGCATTTATTGCCCCGAGATGGGAATATATGTATATTGGCATTATTTTGAACTATCTATTTAGGAGGGCTTTACCCTCGGCAAAGACCTTTTTGTGGACGATTTATGGGGGCAGACCTGAGGGTCGGTTAATGGCCATACATAAACTGTGATATGGAAAAAGTTTATATTTTTTAAGAATTTTTCGGGAAACAGTGTAATAACTAGTAATAACTAGTTGGCATCTTCGCAGAGGGGACCCGCCCTTAATGGTCCATAAATGGTCTGTGACCGGTCGATTTATTATGCAGTTTTTGTCCAGCAATCACATTTTTTTATGGCCAGTCGA
This sequence comes from Drosophila tsacasi, assembly GCA_018904565.1. Taxonomy (NCBI): domain Eukaryota; kingdom Metazoa; phylum Arthropoda; class Insecta; order Diptera; family Drosophilidae; genus Drosophila; species Drosophila tsacasi. The sequence goes on from JAEIHY010019466.1 coordinate 11,836, forward strand.
CTGAGTCATTGGCTGCAGCTGCTGAATCATCCTCGTCCTCGGTTTTCCTTGCGACCTCCAACAGATTTCGACTCCAGTTCGAGCGCTGCTTCGGGTGAAGTACACGGCGAGGTGCGAGGCTTAGATATCGCTCTAATAATATGCATATTACGCAAGGTAATCACCGAGTACTGCTGCTGTTGCTGCTACAGCGAAATCGAAATGTTTGCGCTTGCAATTAGCGGGCAGGCGAGAAAAGCGAACTGAAATCACTCATACGCCCCGTTGTCGAACAATTAAAACACAGAAATTGTAATAACATCGTGACTAGTTAGAATTATGGCGTCGTCGCCCAGCCAATAATAACACCCCACTCCCCCTCGGGTCGTCACTGAAAGTGCTTGTCGGAAAATCCAGTATGAGCTGTTTTATTAATAATAAGCGCACAGCGCATAGTCGTATGCAATATTCAGGAGCCCCTCCACCACATCAACCTCTCCCGCGGGTCCCAGGTGACACAGGTAGCTCCCTGAGAGTCGCCCGCTGCATTGAGTAGCTTAATGAAAAACCAGTTTCTCATAGGTACAAATTGGTAGCGCATTCGGCCGTATTAGCATTGCCTCCTTTTATGACGCTGTGCAAATAATTAAGAAAAAAATGTAATAAAATACGGCTAGTTTCGTTGAGCATAAGCTCAGAGTACCCTTTCGATGGCACTTCGTCTATGCAGCACTTCGATCTTAATTTATGTTTATTTAGTCTATTCTTCACATAAAGGTAGTCACTACCTTAAAACAGATCTTTGAATCTTATTTAGATCTGCTCTTATTAGTAATTATTTCTATATATCTAACTATTACAAACTTCTGTTCAAAACTATAATAGCCCTTGACAGGGTATACTCTGTATAAAATCCAACAGAGAGGCTAGTAACGGCCAAGAGAGTGGGAGGCTGGTGAAGTACAGAAATGTATCTGAGAGTGACGGAGAACGCTTTGATTTCGATCTAGTCATTGTTTGGCTGCTCGTAAAAAGCACACCCCCGACGGTCCACGGGGCTCTGGGTTTTTTTCAGTTTGCAGGCACAGACGGTGTTCTGTGGCGTCACAGCCCAACTCGCAGCTTGATAAATGAGAAAATCAATGCCACTTGGAGCTTAGTACGCCTCTTGCTCTTGTCTCGTCGGCTTCGAATCCCGCCAGCCGTGGGACCACCGCCTTGGAAATCTAAGGTTAGGAACCCAGCCCAGTCTGAGGGCCCATCAGAACCGAGTCAGAATCAAACCTGGCATCCAAAACTGAATCCGAAACCGAGTCCGAGTTTGAAAAATTTCCATACCTTGCTGGTCAGGTAGGTGCTGCGAGTACGAATTAGAAAGGCGGCCACACACGCGCAAATTCCAACTGGTAGCCAACTGGAGAAATAAAACTAATTAACTTTCATGGGCGTGATAATTAAGACAGGTGGCCGCGATTTGGCATCTAAGATCTCGTCTGATAATTAGTGTTGGCTCCGGCAAGATGGCGCCTCCGGTGTTTAGATTTTCAATTAGCAGTCGCTACTGGCCAGTCCCTCTTTTATTTAGTAAAAACGACTCCAGTTCTTGTAGGTCCACAGAAAAAAATGAACCCTTGTATAATAGTAAAGTTTTAGTATTTGTGTCTAAGGGTAAAATAATAAGCATGTTGTTCAATTGTCAAGATAAGTTCAGACCATTCATTTGCATATATTTAAGATAAAAGACTCAATTATATAAGGGCCTTTAGCATACCTTTTTGTTAAATAAAACTAAACATTTTCCCAGTGTACTGATCTTGACTACCACTTTCTTTCTTTCTCCTCAGATGCCGCACAGTCCGCAGCTGAAGTCACACCATTTCCAGGTCCAGACGCCGCCGGACCAGTACTCAGCCTATGCGGATAACTTTGACCTGTCGCTGCTGCCACAGGAATCCGCCCCCGCCCCCATTCCCACCACCGTCTTCCAGTACAACGCCCCCCAGANATCAAGGTCGAGTGCGCCTGGGAGAGCCAAACGCACCAGCAGCAGCATCAGCAGCCTTGTCCCAGATCCAGCCACCAGTTGATCCCGCCGCCCGCCTATCCGCACAGCGCGTATCCCTCGCCGCAGTCGAGTCCGCTGCAGTCGGAGTTCGCCGCGTACGGATTCGGGAGATTAGGCGGCAGCTACGACAGCCTGAGCAGCCCCTCGCCCTCGCTGGAGGCGTCAAGCATCAAGCAGGAGCTGCACATCTTGCCGCCCTCGCCGCCGGAGTCCAACTGCGAGACTCCCTCGCCGCGTTCCACCTGCGGGGAGAGCATCAAGGCCGAGCCCTTCGACGCGGACGTCGAGAGCCTGATCGACCTGAACTCGCTGCTGCAGCAGCAGGGTCTCCAGAGCGGCCAGCCGAATCTCCCGGACACCAAGCCCGACCATCAGCTGCTGCGCGAGTGCCTTGAGGACACCAGCTTCCAGAAGCGTCACAACCTGAAGCCGCTGGCTCTGGAATCTTTCATTGGCGGCTTGGCCGAGGTGCGCGGGGACTTTGAGCCAGTCATTTCGCTGGCGCTGGAGCATGCCAAGAGGGAGGCGGACGCTATTTGCGCGGAGCTGCAGATATCGCAGGGTGAGTTAAGAGTAAAGGGTTATTATTCCAGTTGTGTTTTCTATAACCCAGTACACTTCCATGTAGATCCAAATGGCTGGTCGCCCGCCCAAGTACACGCATGGCTTCGGTCCACCTTGGCCCAGTTCCGACTGCCGCCGGTGGCCGACTTGGAGCTGCAGTTCTGCGAAGACGGCGCAGCATTGACATTACTAAGCGAGGAGGAATTCGTGCGCCGATTGCCCGAGGTGAGTCCAAGAGTCAGTCACACTCGCCGCCGAAAGGTGTCATAGAAATCTCTAGAGACTACCATATTTAGTTGGCTTGCAGAAGTCTTGGAATTCCATTGGTAGATATTTTATAGATTGGGTTTACGTACAGTTTCTGTGGCTGAGATTTCTATGCAGGTTAAAGTGAGAGAAATATGGCTATCCATATAAATGTTATTTCACAATTCAATATTGAATATGAATATAAATAGCTAAATGAAATAGCATGGTTTTTACCCAAATTCTGACTCATTCGCTAAGGTTCCCAAAACCAGAAATCCAGACCATTTCAAAGACATCTTTTTTAGCGAAGAGCTAATGACAAACTCTTAAAATTTCCTTAAAGAAAAACCAACAAAGCAGATTCGTTAGGAATTGAGTTGATGTTTAGGGGTTACTTATAATTAATTCCATTATGTGCGTCAAAACAAACGTATGACTTAACTGGCAAGTGCCAAAATAGTTGGGCATATTACAAAATCTATCAGATCACAAGGCAACGGACCAATAGCCAATGGGGCACGGAGCGTAAAACAATAACACAATGCAAATGGTCAAAGCAACAGCAAAGAGCCAGCGAGCGAGCATTCCATATGGAGAGCCCCCCAATTTTATTGAATTGAATTTCGCGTACGGGGCGAAATGGAATGGAAATGGAAGCACAAGAAAAAGAAACAGAAAAAGACAACAAAGAGCAAAACAAAACGAATCAAAACGAATCGAAATGAAACGAAAACTAAAACGAAACAAGTTTCGTAACTGGCGTTGACGTCATGGCAGCGACTACGGCTGCGGGCTTACAAGCCCGCAATCAGAAAGCAAAACGCAAAACGCAAAACTTTAGACTCGAGCGCCAGTCTCAAGACACAAATCCACAGCCTCAAACCCCCAAACCTGTTGCCAGCAATTAGGCAGAGCTGGCGGCATCTATAACTACTCCACATCCCAACTCGGCAGCTAGCCACCGAGCATGTGCTCTCCCATTTGCCAAAAATATATCAATGATTACATTCGCTTAGGCTCGTTAGCTGCCGTTGTGGCCGCTGCTGAAGAGAGTGCAGCAAAAAGAAAACAAAAGACTTAGGCAACGAACGTGCGCAAGGGAGCGACGAAGCGCGGGGGGAGCGCACAGGCGATGACAAAAGCCAACGAAATCGGAGATCGGAGAGCAGTCGAGAAAGAAACAAAATTAGTAACCGTGGTCATGGCTGTAAAGGTGAAAGAATGTGTGAAGGTTGTTTGGTGAAACTGCAGCACTTGGATGGATGATTACGAGCCATCGCCGGAGCGCAGCTCAGATGACTGCCAGCCGGGGAGTGTGCAGAGGGGCAAGGGAAATGGACAGAGGGGCAAGGGGAGTCGGCCGACTGGGAGCACTCGAACTGAGCCAACGACCAGCAACGACATTGCAAGGTGAAAGTAAGTCGTCGTCGTCGTCTACGTCGTTGTCTCTTGCCTCTTGTTGTTGTGGTGCAGCTTCAGCCATGGAGCACGAAGACTGGGGATAATTTATGCACTTTGATAGCCAAAGAATTTTCAATTGATATACCGTCTAGATTGAGATCTGGCCAGGATTAAGGCTCTGTGCCCATTCGCAATGTCTCACTTTCGGCTTTCCATTCCTTTCGCCCCCTCCATTTTATAGAGCGGCAGCACACTGCACGCCCAGCTGGAGATATGGAAGATGGCCTACGCCGACCAGCCCGGCCACCAGCAGCAGTCCAATCTCTGGCCAGCCAGCTATGCGATGCCCAATTTGGACCTGGACTACAACGAGGACAGCGATGGTGAGTCTCTTGAGAAGCGAAGATGATTTCCATAACGAAAAAACAAGAACACTTTATAATTGATTTTGAGTTAAGTTTAAATTAAAATTTAAATTAAATTGCTGAGATATGTAATATTAATCTTCATTTAACCAATGATAAATTCGAATTATAACGTTCCTTTTCTTTCATCAGATGAGGAGGACATGGATGCAGAGGCAGTAGTGACACCCTTGACCAGTAGTTCCACCTCTACGCCTACGCCCACGGTCAGTTCCACTGCTGGCGCTGCACCAACAGCAAAGCGCTCTAATGGCGGGCGTACCGGTGGAGGCGGTGGATCGCACATCCACCTGTGGCAGTTCCTCAAGGAGCTGCTGGCCTTGCCGCAGGTGAACGGAACGGCCATTCGGTGGATCGACCGCAGCAAGGGCATCTTCAAGATCGAGGACTCGGTGAGGGTGGCCAAGCTGTGGGGACGGCGCAAGAACCGGCCGGCGATGAACTACGACAAGTTGTCCCGCTCCATCCGGCAGTACTACAAGAAGGGCATCATGAAGAAGACGGAGAGGTCGCAGCGCCTGGTGTACCAGTTCTGCCACCCCTACAGCCAGTAGGTGTCGCAGAGACCCTTATTTAAGGCTAGTTGTAAGTGGAGGACCCAAAACCTGACACTTTACACCCGACCCACCTGACCCCGTTCCGCTGACTATGCCCGGCTAGCCTTGTGGGCCTAGCGGGTTCTAGTCGCCGCTCCTCTTGTACATACTCCCGACTCCCACACGCAATCTTGTTAGGCACGAAGGTAAGTTCGTGCAGCGATTAAGTTTGGCTCTAGTGTAAGGCTCAAACCCGCGCCCGCTGGCGAAGGTAAGTTCGCCGGGGCAGGGTTTTAAGTGACCCCCGTTTCACCGCGACCGATCGTAGATCCGACCCTGATCCCGCCCTGCAGCTGGTCAAGCGGCTGCACAGCGCATGTTTGACTTACCGGCGACATCTTTATTCAACTGCTGCCAGTCCGTGCGCAGGATGTCTTCCCGGGACGACCGTGACCTGCCCATGTTCCCGTGGCTGGAGCGGAAGAGCTGGCTCTGCAGCTGTCCCGCCATTAGTAGTCCGAGGCGAAATTGGCAATAAGGGGCGCAGCATCCAGAGAACTCCGTCGCACAGGGAGCTTCCTGCGCTGGCAGCATGAAGGTGTCGAGGTAATTTTAGGAACCATATATCTATGATATATCAAAAGTAAGTTCTATGAACAACTTAATAAGCGAACAATTGTTAATAGTAGTGTTAAGGACCCTCGATTAGCCCTAGGTTTCCTTGAAAGTTTTTTCTCTTCCGCAATCGCAACCAAGTTAAAAATCTTTCGACCTTTTCCGATTCGCGTTATGTCAATCGATGTCATTTATTTATTTTGTACCGGGTGGTGGTTCGATTTAGGCATAGTTTGTTTCTCTTTGTTTTATCATTCGATTATTCGCAATTAGCATAAATCGTGCAGTTCTCTCCAGTTTCGAGTATGTGACGGGTAGGGAGTTTAAGTTAATTTTATTATTTATTCGCTGGCCCGAATCAGTCGAGCTCTGAAATTATGGAAAGTCAATTATTTTGCTTCTATTTGCATTAACTAATTGAATTATGCAACGGCCAATTGGCTGCTTGACTTATTTGTTAACCAAATAGAACAGTTACCGTTTATGAAAATATTTATACGCATATCCCCACATATAATTAGGACATTGCCTGCCTGCCCACCTGGCAGCTAGATTTATGCACTTTACACTTTATACGATACACCAATTATTTATTTATTTATTCAACTAACATATTGTCATGCTACACTATCCGATATTAATAAAAATCACAGCAAAAAAAGGCAATTACTGATATATTTACTTTAAATCTGTTAATCTGGGTATCTGTGTGCGGATTTCCAGTTTGCGTTGCCATCGAGCTGGAGCCGGTGCTGAAACGGAATCCGATCCCGAAACTGACTGAAATTTCGCCGTAATCGGAGAAGCTGCTCTTGTGCAGCGGGCAAAACATTTTAGATTGCCCTGTCAGTCAGGCAGTGAGTTGGTTTTGGGGGGTTAACAAGTGCACTACCGCTGTCCTGGAGAATGGGGGCTTTGGGGGGCTAAAACTGCACTCGTGTGTGACCGTTGCTATTTTCAATCAGCGAAATCTATTCCAGCCGTGCAACAATTGAGGTCCCTTTTGCAAAGACACGGAATCATTGGAGTCGGATTATCGGGGCTGTATAATAAGTCAACGCTGCTGCTCCTGCCTCGGCCGAGATTAATTTTATGCGCCCGAATGAGTTTATCGTCTTTGTTGTCCCATTGCCATCATGGACCAACTCCTGTTCCGGCGCTGCTTCATTTAAATACTAAATCGCATTAAATGCCATCAAGTGGAAAATTCCCAAAAGCAATAAATTCATTCCTTCCAGCCGCCAGGGCTGCTCTCGCTTTTGAGTGAAAGCTCCGCGCTCCCGACAATATTTGCATTATACCGGAGACGAGCGGCAACGGCGCACAGTGGCGCCTTAGATAGTTTTGGGTTGCAATAATCATAACTCTTGATTCAGTTGAGATATTTTCATAATTCTTTTTTTGTATGAAAGGTGAATTCAGTTCCTTTTGAATAAGTGGTCAAACTATATGGTGTGACAAATAGTAGATTTTAT
>JAEIHY010019469.1:0-33305 GCA_018904565.1 Drosophila tsacasi
CAGCCGCGGCGGCAAGAGTGGAAAGCGTTATCCTAGCCGCCAGGCGGCTTTCTGGCTCAAATAAGTATGTGGCTATAAATATATAGCGTTTACTGTTAACAAATTGTTGCGTGTGTCTGTTTAATTCAATTTAATTGGTAATGACAACAACGGGACTGGTAACGCGAACTGTAATCAGCGGACAAAGGGTTCCGCGTCCCTCGCTCCGGTGCTGGCGACTTTCAAATGACTTATGGATGGACGTGGAAATGGATATGTTTAGACACTGTCGTTCCCGCTTTTCCGCTTTCCCGTTCCTGGTGATGCACTTTTAATCGCTCGGGGCATTCCGCTCGTAACAGCTTTCTCCCCTGCCGCGTCAGAGAGCTTTCGGGAATTTTCGGGAATTTGTACAATTTATTTGCATTAATGACACTTAATGCTTGTCTCTGCAGCATCTTTCGTTGTTGTTCTGGACGATGTTGGCCCAACGACAACGACATAAATTAGTCAAGAGAAAAGGCAAATGGGAAAACAATTGTTCAGCCAAAAGAAAACATAAAGAACAGGGAAAGCATGTCATTAACACGCACAGCATTCGGAGTCGGGTTGGGATTTGGATTCGGGGACGGAAGATCAACAGAGAAATTGACATTTTCTTCTTGATCCCCGAGGGATCTGTCTTCGAAAAAATGCCCCATCAAATGTTGTTTTAACAGCTTGCGAGTGGCCTGGGCTGGTCTGGTGGATACCGATTGTTTTCACAGTTGCATTCGACATTTTGACTTTATCACGTAGGGAGGGAACTTTTGTTTTAATGCCCTTAATTTGCTCTCTATGGCTTAAAAAGTTGGCCCCTCGCTTTTTCAATTTTGCAGTCAGCCAACAAATTTCCACGTACGGAGCAGCTTAAAATCAGACAAAAGTTTTCACGATTAGGTGGCCATTAGCACATACCCCATCCTCCACAGCCACATGGTAAAAAGTTGGGACATTAATCACGCTGCACTTTTTTGGGACTTGGATTGGGATTGGGATTGGGATTGGGATTGGGCTGCCACTGGTGGAATTTCGGTTTCGAACGGACTTAGACTTTCGATAGCGCAAAGTTGTTGGAGCTTCATTTGCATATCGCACCCGGAAGTTGTCAGCCCGAGTCCGCCCACATTTGGTCAGAGTTCCATTCCAGACAGACCAAAAGTCACATTGGATTAGAAACTAAATTGTGGGACATGTTTTTGTTGCTCCCGCTAGTTGTCCACCGTTTGCCTTTATATCAATGCCTGGATCTATTCTCAATCTACCATAGTTTATAGCTAATGTTTTTTAGGTTGGTCTTAGCTTTTTATTTGGATTAAATTCAAAGAAGCATTTATAATGTTCATTTAATACACGTTTAGCCAAAAAGGTGTCCATGGGGTTTTCCTCTGCGCTTGCTATCCTTTTGGTCTTGCAGGGTCTCTTGTCGAGCGCCATGCTGCCATTCGTGTACAAACTTTATGGTATGGCAACAAACAGAGACAAATGTTTTTTAATTAAACCCCAAGCAATTACAGACGACGCAAGTCAAAGGGCGGCCACAAAAGGAACAGGCTGGGGAACTTGAATTTGGGCTGAGCTGAGGTGAAGATGCGTTTTCGGGAAATGGGCTGGAAAAGGTGACACCTCGTACAGCTTACACTCGAACTGACAGGAAAGTGGGCGGCGGCTGTGGGGGCTCCAGCCACATCCCTCTGTGGCTTTGGGCGCCACTAATTGATGTGCCAGGCCGAGCTCTCTATCTACCCCTCTCCGGCCTGGAGATGCAGCTGAAGACAAGGCGGCTGCAACAGCTGCCTATAGAATGGAAAACGAAAAACGAGAGAGCGAGAGAATCCTGCCACAATTTTCTAATTATACGCAAAATTGTATGCCAACAAGGGCAGCACACACTAGCTGCCTAGCTGCCTAGCTGCCTAGCTGCCTTGGAGGGGCGTGGGGCGCCAAGTTCTATGCAGCGTTGCTGGGTTGTGGCAGCTGTTGCAGTGGCAACAATAACGAGGGTCCCAACCATTTTTGCAGCTGTGCAGCACAACCCTTTGGGGTGTGGTCTAAATTTTGCATTAGTTCGATTTTCATTCCATTTGCTGGCGGAACATTTTTGGCATACATTTTTTAAAGCAAGGCCAGCAGCTTGCGTGCTTTTGGGCTCTGCCGCCCCAGCTGTTGGGCAAACACTATTCGAAGGCTCTCTCGATTGGCTTTGCATCATTTTTTATGGCAATGTCAAAACTCATTCATAAATATGCACACCAAAACCCCGAGAGCAACAGAAATCGCCTAACAAAAACTGACAAATGACAATTAATTGCTGCCCTAATGAAGGTTGAACGACGCCGAATGAAGCGCTGGCGGAAAGACAAACAAACGGGTTATAAAGCGCGATGGAGCATTACGGGAAAAAAAGGAAAAAAAGAAAAATAGAAAAAGCCAAAAGTCAAAGGCCCACAGAACCGAGGCTCCGGACCGAGCCGGACTCTGACTGAGAATGGGGCGTGCCAAGACAAAAGACAGACTCTGGGAGCAACATCGAAAACCCGAAACGCAAATTGAATTCGGTGAGAAAGACAAAGAGAAACCTACGACCACAACAAAAAATGGGACGCTTCATTAGGTTTTCAAACGGTTTGCGCTTGAGATGACACCGGGCGGGAGACAATCTCAGAACTGGGAACTCGGAACCGCAACGAATCTAGATGAATATCTTCAAGCTGCAGTTCAATCACTCAAAACGAAGAGAATACAAAGAATAAGAGGCGTAGGATCTACCGATATTTATGGGAACATGTATAAGACAGTTACACATATATATTTTATGTTTTTAGTTTTAGTAACACATCTTTTTATTATTATCCCACGACCGGCTCCCGAGTTGAGCTTTGAGCAGGATCTCCGACAAACTAAAAGTTGATTTTCAACTTAATTATCAGTTAGCATCTGTGCTCAGCGCAATGTTTCAAATACCGAGCAGAAGGGGGGCTATTGCTGCAGCGCTGATGTTTTAATTGAGTTTCCTCCGACGCAGCTGAGCACCAGACGCTTCGCTGGAAATCTTCGAGGAAAAGTTGCACAAGTTAAATAATTGCATTACACTAAACGCTGTAACTTGTCCAAATGGGATGGCAGGCAGGCAGGGCGGCGATGGTATTCGGGGCGAGTGGGCAAATCCAGGCAATAACCATAACAATGGGTAGCATTTCGCTGTTGCCCAGGCTTTGGCCATGTGCAGTGAACAATAAAAATTAACTGGAGCATCAATAACAATGCAAAAGCCATAAAATTGGTGCTAACAATGTGGAGCATCGCTCCGGCGCCCTTCTATTCCGCAAAATATATTGCAATTTTGTAACTGATAAGGGACTGGGCAGGAGCTGGCGCGGATCCGTGTGCATTCAAAATTCGGATGTTGGTTTTCTGATTCGAGTTTTTATTTTCGCTGGGGTGTCATAAAAATTGATGGATGCCCCGGACCCCCAACGCCGCCCAGCCCCACAATGGAAATTGATGAGTGCAAAAATTTGAGATAATAAAATTTATATTTTACTAGCTGCAATTTGTTGTTCGCTGCTACCTAACTGGAGCAGCTAGAACGATGGCCAACGGCATTGGCAGAAACACAAACAATAAATAAGAGCCGAAATGACAAGTATTTATAGAGCAATCGAAACAGTTTCTCCTTGATTAAAAATCGGAACAATTGTTGTGCAGCCCAGAGCCCGAGGTAAGCTCCGACATAGAGACGTTAATATGTATACAAAATGTGATTCTGGTTTCAATGTGGCTCGGCTCTCGTGTCCAGCTAGGACCTAGGAGAACTCACTGGTGGAATAAAGGATGTCAAGGACATCAAATCGCAGCAATTGAACTGTAAGGAAGCATTGCCAACAAAATGACGATTGCAGTTTCTTCCAGATTTCTTTATTTTTCCCATTTTTTGTCGCTCATTCCAGTGTCATTTCTCTTGGCATTTCTGCTCGATTCTTTTTTCGGTCACTTCACTTGTCATAACGACAAAGTCAGGAATTGTTGAGGAGAAATGGACAGGGGGAGAGAGAGACCGAGAGGGATATCGCATTCCCTGTCACCGGACGAATAGTTTCCCCCCTTTTTCTTCCAATCAATTGCAGAGAAATCCTTGAGAGGGTTCGCTGAACTGCTTACAGAATATGTGTCTTCCTTCTCGCCCAATATTTACATAATTTCCCTATGATTCGGTCCCTCCTCGGTGGAGTGTGATTTTTATGGCCTGTTATTACTTGCACGGTAAATGCAGTGGAAAAACCGTGCGCCGAAGGAAGGAAGGGTACTCCATCTGGCGATAATTTATGCAATTTTCGGTTTGTTTTGGCTTCGAAACGGGTCCTGGCAGCCAAATCCATTTTCAATGGCTGCTCCTAAAAATGCGGCAATCGCCACTAGGGGGGATGGTGGACAACAGAGTCGCAAACATGATTTCTAAAAATTGCTTTCGTCGCATTTCCTCGACACATTTGGCAGACGTTCAAGTCGCCAAAAGCCCTCGCCAAGAATCCCTATAGGCCAGCACTTAGGAATAAGCCGCATGCGAACCCATTTGAGCGACACGACTAACCAAATTATTCCGTTTGCTTATTCTAATTGCAGGTACGTTCAATTCGGCACATGTCCTGAGCCCCGGATCAAGCCATCCGTGAAGAGACCTCGGGTCGGACGTCGGGTCTTATCGCTAAGTGACCTCTTGACTGGACGCACAGGCATCAATTGCTCTTGGGTTCATAATTTCAATTGTCTTAAGCTGCTTTGGCAATTAGGCGCCACATAGTAGTGTCCTGCAGCGCAGGACTATCGACCGATTCAGCTTCACTGACTGCCCACAAACAGGGCTGCCAACAATGGGGATGGGTGATAGATGGGAGACAATGAGCTAAGTCCACTAACTAACTAACGAACTTATAAACCAAACAAAGCCGCCGGTCATACAGGCCAGCGATGAGCAAGTGATAATTTAACACGTACGAGAAAAGAGCCAACCAGTTCGAGTCCGAGTCCAAGTCCAGGTCCTAGTCCCAGTCTGGCATCAGGTCCTGGTCCAAGCCGGAGTCAGGCGCACGTCGCATGTCTCATCATAATCAAGTGATGCCAGCCAGCGGCATAAATGTCAACGATTTGATAATGGAAACGGAGCTTCGATGGTGGTGGTGGTGGCGTGACAAATTCCTAGCTGGTCCTTGAATGAGACTCGCCGCCCTGCCACCATTAGTTGCCATTTGTTTTGGTTGGCAAGAACCAGAAGACGACGGACCATCGAAACGGGGGAAAAAACTGAAAGACAAATATTTGAGAAATTGCACAAGAAAATAAAAGCTGTTAATATCAGGGGTCGGGGCACCCATAGATGGACCATCATCATCCACCACTTTCGGATATCGATTTACCAGCCGCAGAGAGGCTCTGGCTCTGGCTCTGGTTGTGGCGAGGGGAAGTCTTGGGAGACACACTCCGAATAACGGTTTATTTAGCAACTTTTTGTTGCGCTCATATTTACTTAATACATTTTGTTGAAATTATACCAGCCAGAGAGGCAGCCACCACCAAGACGCGCCCCCCATAACTAACACATTTTGTTTGGGAATTTCCTTTTCAATCAATTCCCCCGAATGTGTGTGTGAGCGTGTGTTTGTGTTTGCATTTATTACTCGCTTTCATTGGCATTTATTCTGCCCGCCCCTCCCCCTGCCAGCGGGAGGGGCTAAGTGCTGTGGGCGTTCCAACTACCACCAGCGGGGGGGGGGGCGACGTTCTCGCTAGCAATCTTGAAGCGATGTCCTCAAGGGCCCTTGCAAATGGCAGAAGAAACTTAAAATTAAAGAACCCAGCTCGGGAATCCTTTGAGGAGATTTCTTTCCTTTGGCATCTCAGCTGGCTCAGCTGTTGGTCCTAACTCAATCTCGTTCTACCCCAACTCCCCATCTCCTCTCTGTTCACTGATTACGACTTTCTTCTGTGCTCCTGCTTTCCCCATTTCCCTTCTGCCTTCGGCCTTCAATTTTCTTTTCTGCCCTTGCTTATTTGGCCAACTAAATCGACTTTGCCTTTGTGCGGCGCACACAATATGGAATTTCTATAAGCAGAGATAAGTACACACACGTATGTATGTTGTCCTGTATATTCGGGGAGCACGGTGTGTACCTATAGACCACATGGGAGACCGAGACCCTCGCCAGCACCAGCACCCTCGCCCATACATACACTTACGATTTCAATTTGTTCGCTTTAATAATTCACAATTCAATAAATGCTAACAAATTGACATTGTCCAAAAGCCCAAAGAAAGGACGAAGAAGTTTCTATGGATTTCAGTGTGCTCCGTTTATGGCAGCCGACAACAGCCAACAACAAACCCGTAATCATGTGAGGGTGCCCGGGGGTGGAGTCCGGGAAAACCTACCAATTACGTAGCCGAGGAATTAACTTGAGCGACTTTTATGTCAATTCAATACATTTCATTTACTCCGTGAAATCTTATGTAGCCCAGGGAAGGAGACTGGGAGGAGGGCGGAGAATGGGACGGGGACAGGGAAAGGAGGAATCTGGGGAGGATTGGTATTCATCGTAATCGCATCTAAGCATATTTTCAACGTAGTTTTTGCGAAAATTCTCGGTAAAATTAATTTGTAATTTTAGTGACTCCGAATCCAGAGTCCCTGGATCCGTCGCCGTCCCTTGTTCCGCCATCTTTTCGCATATCCTGCGGCAGTGCTGACAAATTATGTGCAAATAAATTGCTTTTTGTTAAGTGGCTTTGCATAAGAAGTTAGAACTTGTGGTTCCCCGCCCCTCCCCGTTGCGTCAGCACAGCTGGAGGGGGTTTCCTTGTGCGGCCTCCCAGTCAGTTGTCTGTCCTCCGTCGATGCCTTGGATGGCTTGGCATTATTTGATCTCACATGAATATTTAAGCCGGCAAATATGGCCTGCTGAGATACGGGGACACCCACACACCCCAACCCGCACTTGAGGCACATTCAATTTATTGCTATTAATAGTGCGGTATATGCATTTCGAATGCTTTTTATCGGGTCTTTCACTCAAATAATAACCATTTCTGCCAGGGACCATCCCTTGGGGTTCCATCTCTGATTAGCCATTCTCAGGAGCAGTGGGAGACGGACGGGCCGAACCAAAAGCTAATTAAAGGTGAGTGTGATGAGGGGCAGGTGAGGCCGAAACAAAGGCGGACAAATGTTTCGGAAATATAAATGACAACGTCGGGGAGTCGGGGTCACCACTTGGAGGTTACTTTATCGATTTTCTCCCAGGGAGATTCTTCGATTGATTAGCGAGTGCTTTGCACCTGTAATCTATCAACGTCTCTGTAAATTGCCATGAAATTTACACTCGTTAACATAACAATGAACGCCAAATCGGCTTAAATGGCGCTAGCTTTGGCACCTTCTATATTTTAGTTACTAAAACTCGTTACAACCGAATTCTCCGCGCTCATTAGAAGCCAGGGCCAACTGCGAAGAGTTGTTGGCAAGAGTTGTTTCGACAGTAGAAGAACTCGGAGAGCAGCCGTTTCTTTTTACGAATTCTGCGTAGAACTTGGAGCCGAAGAGAAGACCATTGCGGTTGGAGCTCTATATAATTAATTATTATGGCCGGCAATACAGTCGGTCGTCCGGAGGGAGAGCAGGAGAACATTGAACGGTTTCCAAGACACCGCTACCTGCGAACCGAGCGCGGCCAAACCCCCTGCCTGTGGAGAGTCATTTATATTAATTTTAATAACATTGTTAAGCCCGAGCACGCTTAAGACTCCGTCGGACGAAACCTAGTACCGACCTGAGAGAGTCGGGTGTTAACGATGAAACACTTTTCGGTCCATGAATTTTTGAGAAGCTATTCAACGGAGCAGCCAATCGAACAGGCCCGATGCTCCACTACTTCTTGTTCATGGCGCATATTAAAAACAAATTAGCGTTTTGTACTCTTTACCCAACATTTGTTTCGTCCGGCGACGGGAGGTGGGCTGCAACTACACATATCCGTCATGATTCCAAATGCTGGTTTCGGTTGCGTGTCAAATCGATTGCATATTATGGGAAAGCTAAATTTGATAAATTTTGTTATTTTAGCACTGCCATTAGCATGAAAATGGTTTTTAATTGACACATAATCAGCCCCGAAGAGCCGGTTAGTTACATGGACAGTTGCTGATTGGCCCCGACAATGATGATCCCAGTAGTCCCGCCTGTGGCCTTCCCTGGCCTCATTTTATTTGGTCTGAATGGCGAATTAGCCGCCCTTGTTGCAGTTCGCCAAACATCCTTCTGCGGGGTATTTGACTTTGACTTAACCTTGCAGAGACTGGTAGGCGGGCGTAGCAACTGACAGTAACAGCAATCGAAAGTTCGGCATATTAATTACTTTCCTGTTCCTCGAGGAGAACACCCTGCGATAATGACCAGGCCAGCGGGAGTGAAAGGCACAGGCAGCCGGCCGGAGGCAGATCTCCGCCCCGAGCCAGAGATAGCTCCGGGCTCTGGACAGAATGGAGCTGGCCACTCGTGACTCGTCACGTGCCCATCCCTGGTCGGCGTACTTAGCACTTCTCGCCCCACCGAATGGGGAAAACCTCAACCAGCATGCCACTGGATGGGGCCGGACGCTGTGGCGGTAATTAATCATCATTAGATTTTCGTAAACGGAGCGGATTTTAAGTGGGATTTGCAGCTCAGACGGAGACGGCGTGGTATCTCTCGCTCGGGCAGGACTCTATCAGGGGTCGTCCTCCCCCGAACATGCTCATTTAGTAATGTTTTCCTCGTCCTGGGGAGCACCATTTATCCTGGATGCTTGTGCATTGACAGCTTGGGTCTGCTTATCTGTCCTGCATTTGACATTTAGCATTAAAAACGCTTTAATAATAACGCAATAATAATAAGGACGCCTCTATCTGTCGGCCCGTAGCAATCCTAGCAGGACTCGGACTCCCGGAGCCGGCTCTCGGCTAGATATTTATCATTTCATCAATCAAACGGCGGACAGATGGGTGGCAGTGGCTAGGACTTGCGATAACTTTTCATCATTTCACTTTGCCCGACTACAATTATCCGAAAAAGCTCAAGTTCAGATGCGGGATGGGTGCTCTTGAAAGTCCTTCAAAGCATCATCAATCTCCCTTAGCCGGGTAAGCAAAAATGGCGGACAGGAAACAAAACTTATCAATTACAATGGACACCGCGGGGGCACTACACACGCCTAAAACCCAAATGCATGTCATATTTAAAAAGGCGATGGCCCAAATGGCCAGGCCAAGAGCTTTCGCACAAAGGCGCTGGGCGCCCTTGGCTTGGCTTTGTCATAGGTTCTTGTTAAAGAGAAAGAGTCTCCTCGCCCGGCTTCCCCGGCTCCCTTTGTGGCCTGCATTTGAGTTATGACTTAAGCTGACATTTCATTAGTGAGCATTAAGTGTTCTGCGAATGAGTTCAACAGCAGCGGGCTGTCATCGTTGTCTGCCGCGATGAGCTCGCAGCTGAACGCAGAAGAGGAGCTAGAGCTGGAGCTGGAGATGGAGGGGAGTGCTGCAGAGCTCTCTGGTTGTCTTCCAGAGCTCTGCCCTTGCTTTAATTAGTCGCTGTCCGGCTGGCCATAATGCGGCATTCACACGGAACCGTTGACCCAGTTCTCCGCGGGCTCCCGTCCTGTGCGCAGCCTCGGTTCCGCAATTAATTAAACACGTTATTTATCAAGAGCGCAGGGTTTAAAGTCCCAAAGGGGCAAAAACTGAACAAATGGTGGCTATTTGTTTATCGATTTCCTACCTATCCGAGTTGGATTTACTTACGGCAGAACACGGTAGCGCTGGCCCTTATCAATATGAATATCTGAACACTCGTTGGCCCTGCGTGAGCCGAACATAGGAGGCAAGGGTATATAACAATAAAGTTCGCATTCTAAGGAAATGAGCTCGGGCCAGGTCCTGCTCAAGTGGGCCACTCGAGTGGTTGGCACCGCCACTTGGAGCTGAATGGAGCTGGCCACGGACCGACTCAATGGCGGACTTACTGACTGGCCGAATGAATGAAAGAATGAATGAGTGGGGGAATGAACGATTTGCATGTACACAAAACATTTGCGCAGAACCGGGAAGCAAAAAAATGTGCAAGCCGAGCCAGAGTGGAGGGGCCGCAGGAAGAAGGAAGAACTCAACTCGACTGCAGGTCAATTAATTAAGGCTAAATTAAGTGCAGCTGTGTAGTGGTCGAGTGAAGGATCTCCGGCTCCTGGCTCAGCCCCAGCCCCAGCTGCTGCTGCTGCTGCTTAGCGATTCGAGTGGCAAGATTATAAGCTCGTGCCCGGCCTGAGCAGCAGGCATAAATCCTAGACCCTCTCTCTTACTCGGAAATGCTTTAGTTCGTTGACCGGAAGTTGGTCAGCACAGTAAGTAATGCCCACTCTGGGAGGACCTAGTTGGAGTCCTCGCTGCAGTCCTGCCATGTGCAGATAAGCCCGCCCGCGGGCGGAGGGAGTTCCTATCGGAACTGTTTTGGCATACAAATGAACTCCCAAATTGACAGAGAAACATGGACAGGAAATGCCAGCCAGCTAAATCTGGGGCAGGTAGAGGACTTGGGCCACTCATCCACTCGCCCACGACGATCGCACCTCGTAAAGATCAATTTGAGCTGCTCCAGAAGCGAGTCTAGAGCCCGCCAAGCCGCTCCTTGGGTCAAACAATAGCTCGGCAATGGACATAATGATAAGCCACAGCGGCAGCAACAACAAGCAATAACGACGGGCACAATAAAACTCAATAAGCGAATAAACTATGTAGATGCGGCGGCAAAGGGGGACGGAGCGAAACCACGTCATATTTGCATGCACTCTGGAGAGGAGCAGGAGCCGGAGCAGGAGCAGGAGAAGGAGCAGGACAGGGCAGAGCGGGCAGCCGCTATTTACGATGGCAGGGGAACTGGACAATTGACTTGCCCCTTGGCATAGTAGGTGTACAGGAGCAGGAGTGGGAGCAGAGCAGGGAAGATGTCTGCGAAATGTTTGCAGCGATAAATTAAAGCATACTAACTAACCACAGCGCGGCGGGGCTTGCTGTTCTCCAGCACAGCAACGAGATAATGGCAAATGAAGCCGTAGGAGTTGCATTCAGGCATTCATTCAAATGAGGAGTGGGTATCGAGGCAACGCAGATGACCACGTGACACGGTCGACCCAGGCTCCGGAGAGTGCCCCACACGAACGCCTTATCCCGATCTGCTCACGTTCGCATCTTCATGCGCTGGGAAGGGGAACCCACGCGGAGGCACGTTCACATTCATTCAAATTGCAGCTCCTCCCGGCGTGGTCATTGTTTGAAGCTCCGTTGCAGCCGCTGCGCCTGCGCAGTAATTTATTTCATTTATATATCCTTCTCTCTTGCTGCGTTTTTATTATCATTGCATAAGCACAAAGAAAAAACGCGAATACGCCTCTCATTGTTGGACTGGCAACTTGCAACTTCCAACTGGCAACCTCCAACTCGCGGCTTTCGAAGCCAGAAAGCCATTAGCCGGAGACCTCAACCCATGTTCCTTGCTGCCATTTGCTTGTTCCTTGTCTGACATGTGCTTGCGGCTACTGGGCACGACTGGACGAGGATTGCAATGGGGATGGCGATGGGAATGGGAATGGGGAGGGCGGGACGCTTCCTACGCAGAGCTGGTGATTTCGAAGGGGTTGCCAAAAAGGCCGCTCTCAGGTTCTGACGAGACCTGATATGGATGCTTGGCCGAATCAGCTCTTGATTGGTTTTCTGGGCGGCCAACAGGTTGAGCTGGGCTTATGCAACGCCAAAGAGGCGGCTAGGCACCTGCTGTGCGCCAAATCGGAGGAAAACTGCATTTTTATCAAATGCATAACTCAGTCGAATTTCTCCCCACCAATATGCTATTTGCATATCAATTCGAAAACCATTTCACAGTTTCACGCTGCGCGACCCACAGAGATTCCAGTATAAATAGATGATAATTGGCCCGTGGAGGCAAAAAAGATGGGATTTGAGACAAAAAAGTGGCGCGGAAAGTGTCAGGCAACATGACAGTTGACATCTCTCACATATCTCAGTCGCATCCGATATCGCATCGGGGCATCTTGTTCGCCGCAGCTAATTTCTTCTCACTTCTCGGCTTGGTTGTGTAAGCCCGGCTGATTTGAATTTTCCGTCGTTAGCATCACAATGCGGCAGAAGAGTTATGAAAGCTGTAAGCATTCATTAGGAAGACATTTAAATTAATTTTCAAATTTTCACCGGATAGTAAAACGAAAGCGAAAGACCTCGTTCATTATCGTTGGATAATTGCGCCATGAGGGGTGATACATCTTATTCTCTACACTGATTACTGATTGAGGGAAAATTCGATAAAAACAGAGTCTCTAAAAATGTCCCATTAAATTTGAATGCCTCTGATTCTTGTTGTCTCTCGGCCATTAAATTTGCTGCCAAAAACAGTTCCTGCCAGATAAATAAAATTCATCAAAAATGTTCACATTTTTAAATGTGCAGAGACGACACGTTCGCCAAAATAAACAGCCATTGTTTGTAATGCACAGCGAGTTCTGCAACTGACAGTAACACAAAAACGCCCGAAAAGAAACAAATGCTGAAAATAAGCAAAATAATATAAATAAACCGAGTGCGGTTCACCGCAGTGTGTAACAAATTAAATTATTGCACGAGCAATCAGCAACACTGCAATTTGACAGTGTTTGAGACAAAGCAATTTAAATGACATGACGGCGAACTTTAAACTCAAGCTCAAACTCACAAACACTCTCTCCTCTCTATTCCAGGTATGTGTGATGATGCTCTCCCCATGTTCTGGATCTCGTGAGTCTGAATTGTGTTCGCAAATAACATTTTCCAAAATAATTAATGAATAGAGGAGCAAACTATCTCTACCCGTGCGATCTCACTTTCGCTTTAAGGCTGCCAGGTGAAGCCAATAAGCCGAAGTAACTGGGTAAACACATGTCCCAGCACCAGCGCCCAAATGGCCAACAATTTTTAAACAAGATAGAAAACACCCGGGAACATGTGTACACAAAGATACACAGTCCCGCACACGGACTTAAACTCT
Source organism: Drosophila tsacasi (assembly GCA_018904565.1). Lineage (NCBI taxonomy): Eukaryota > Metazoa > Arthropoda > Insecta > Diptera > Drosophilidae > Drosophila > Drosophila tsacasi. The sequence continues at coordinate 13,131 of JAEIHY010019469.1, forward strand.
GTGAAAATAGTTGCCATAAAGGCAGCAGCAGCAGCAGCAGGAGCAGCCTCGGCGGCAAACAAGCTTGCTACACGTGTTGGTGGCTTCTCACGCCCACTAGCCCACCGCCCACCGCCCACTGCCCACCGCCTGCCGGCTCCTGCTATTGTTATTATTTATGCGAGCCAAACAGCAGCTTCCGTTTGTGCCACATGCGGCTGGCAGAGGCATGCAGCAGTAGGGAGGAGGGCTGGAAGAGGAAGCGGAGAGCATTTAAAAAATGCACGCAGCGAAGGCCTTGACTGCAATATGTTGCCTAACAGCAGGCGCCCGTCCTAGCTGCATTTTTATAGATTTTTTTACCAGGTCAGCGGAGCAGACAAGTGGCAGAGCGGAGGGGTCCCGGACTCGGGCCCCGTCTCGTCGGCTTGTTTAACATTTTTCAACAATTTCCTTAATCACGGGTTAGGAACCAGGCCCTTCCCAGCGGCACAGCTGCAGTGCGCCCTGCCGCCCCTCTTCCCTTTTCCCCGAATGCAATGCCATTAAAAGTCAACTGTTTTTCTTCTCTTGTTTTTGTCTGCTGGTGTGTGCGTGTGTGCGAGTACGCCTTAAGTTATGCTACATTTGGCGGCTGTTGCTGTTGTGTTGCCCCTGCAACATTTTAATTGCTTTACATAATGCAACAGCGAGGGCTGCAACTTTTGCTCTGCTTCCCTTGTGCCTTTCGCATCTTAATGTTTCTGCACTGCAGTTTTTCATTTGTGCAGCCGTGTGTGCCGCCACTAAAAAGTACTGAGCCACGGGCCCCGCGCACCGAATGATTGCTAAATTAATGCCATGAAAAACACAAATCAAAGCCGTGGCGAACCCCTTGAACTGAGTGCTGCGATTGGACAGGCAAATTACAGGGAAACTGTGTGTCCTTGCAGCCCGACCGCGCTGCACTCGCTCTCCAGGGCAAACTTTCCCGCTCTGCACGCAGCATAATTACCAGCAACAAACTTTTTGCTTGCTGTTGCTCCTGCTTCCCGCCTCCTGCCATTCCACCATCACAAACAGGATCAGGCAGAATAACAGCAACACCAGCAGCAGCAGGCTGAGGCGGACTCGAAAAACGCGGGGCAGGAGCAAAAGTTCCTTAAGACGTTCAGGACTCAGAAACAGAAGCAGAAGCATTAATAAAACCGCAAGTTTCCACCCCTTAAAGGCAGGAAAAAAGAAACTGAAAGTTTCGCCACTTTTCAATTTCGGGGGCACTTCAACTCCACCCCCAGCCAGGCAGGGTCAGTGCTGGTGTGTATCTGGAGCTGGAAGGGAACTTCAGAATTTAACGGCTCTCCAAAGTCCACTAAAAGCCGGAGCGGAATGAATACTCAAAAAAGAGCAGTGCAGGAAATTTAAATTATATTAGGGAAAATGAAGGGACTTCGAGTCGAGTGCGCTCGGACTCTTGCCATCAGTGCGAATAATAAATAAACAAACGACAAAGCTCAAAGCTGAAAATCCACACAAAGAACCACTTGACCAGGGCGGAGGCAATTGAGAGTGGAAAGACGACATGGAAATAGAATGAAAAGTTCGCTTTCAAGTCGCTCCAATTAAAGTTGCGCAGAGATGGGAGCAGAGCGACGGATCCATGCCCCACGAGCAACCCCCTTTCCATAATACTGCGCCCACACCCCCAGATGTTCCCACATTCGTAACGCGAAACTTGTAATGTATACATGGCAGACATTCCATCAAAAAAATAACCTCACCCGCCGGAACCGAAAAGTTTTCTATGTGCGCTCGCATTATGCCCCTCAGCTCCCCGGCTACCGCACGACGGGAAGTTTTCCACTCTCTGCCGCTGCCGCTGCTGCTGCTGCTGCTCTGTTGTTGTTGGACTTCGATAATGATTTGTTCTTGTTCATGTTTCGCGTTTGCATAGCAACTTTTGTCAGCTGGCAAATTGAATGAGATTGCTGCCAAAGATGGAATCCAATTAGAATTTGAATCAAAATAGAAAAGTTCCTTTGAACCAGCAGCGGAAAAAATGCGAGCACCGAGCCAGGGGTACGGAGCACGGAAGCATTAAAATCTGTCTAATTGCTTCAACCAGTTGAGAATTCTAAAGACACCCAAAGTCGTTGTTGTCTCTAGCCGAGGCTCAATTTCACCCACTCACTCCTTCGCCTTTCTTTCCCTCTGCCATTGTTTGAGTGGGAACAAAAGAAAGAGCCAGAGCAGGCCAAGAGGAGAAGAGGGAGACGGCAAATCTGGCCGCAAACTAAACCCTCGAGTGGCCGAAACGCACACATACACGCAGGCACAGATGCAAGCCAGCCGAGCCAAATAGCTGGGTTAGGTTAGGTCATGTTGTCAGCTTGTTGCACTTGGCCCGGGGCTCATTAATAGAGCGATTATTTTTTTCTGTTCGTTTTCCACACCCACATGCACAGTTGTGGTGGGAAAAATAGAGCTGGGCCTTAGATCTAGGCTAGAACCTTACCAATAATTATCTAAGGTGTATAAAATAAAAAAAAAAACTTATAAAAGAAATAAGATGCGCAGAGCTGCACGATATTTTAACTCGAATTTTCTGACAATTTATTTAGTTACTTAACTTAATTTCTTAGAATTGTGTTAATTTGACAAATAAATGGGCGTAACGTAGTTTCATTCCAGAAATGCTTTAAAAAAGTGAAACAAATTAAATCAAAGCTAAAGGCAAAATAAAGAATAAGATGCTTAACGCCACACGATTTTTCCAGCTGGTTCTTGAGCTCGTATTATTAATTTGTAAGGTTTTCATTTTGTCTGCGTTCCGACAACCTGTACATGCGTTTTGTGACCGCTGCTGTGAGCCCTGGGACGTGTGTGTGCGCCTAACTCTTGACTTGTGTCGCGTCGCCTCCTCGGGTCGCTTGTTGACACTCATTGAGACAAAAGTGCTTAACTGCCTGCACTTTTGCGAAGAAACTACGATTGCGCCAGTTTCCTTTTCCCCGCTTTTACATTGGCTTTTGGTCTGCCTTCCTTCTCCGCCCGCACACACACTACACACACACACGCGGAGATAAAGCTTTTATTTTCTGCTTAATTTGTTTGTAGGCTTTTGTGTCGTGGCTGCCTGCCTCAATGGCTGCCCCTCTCACTTTCCCTTGTTCTTGCCCTCTCCCGTTCTCCCGTTGCCTGGTGCCCCGCGAAAATGTGTTGCATAACTGAAGGCGTTCGCGAAAAATGTCAAGCACCTCGGCTGGCATTACGACACGTACAGAAAAGGCGAAGAAGGTTAAGCACGCCTGACACGCCGTGAATTATGGCCAGCCGGGAAAGCGAGACGCGGCAAAGTAGAGCGGCAGCGGAAGGGAGTAGAAGAAGTAGGAAAAGTGTGTGTTTTGGCCCCTTGGCTGCCACTTTGAAATGTTAATGAGCCGCAAGCAAATGTCAGTTATCTATAGCCTACTTTCGGGCGGCATACGGCGAAAACTTTTCGCTGCATTTCCTCCTCCACACCACCACACTCACACCCACTCACAGCACTTATAATTTGGGTGTAATTCCAGCGAATCGAAATGGAAAAGGACGAAGGGTCGACCCACTTTCGCAGCAATGGCAACTGGCAAATGCGCCAAATATAGCGTTAAATTAGATTTCAGTTTCGCCGCTCGTTCAACCATTCATTTGCCCGAAAACTTTTGACTACTGGGCTGCGTCGGAGCAAATAAATCTTGAGAACTTGCTATTGCCAGAAACTGTCAGTTGACGTTTATTACATTCGCGCTTGACAAAGAACCCAAAGTTATGCCAGGGCCCCGCTCGAGCGGGCGCTTTAAGGCTTAAAGAGTTCGCCGGAGAGTAGTGAGGGGTTACTACTCACCACGGCAGGGAAGAAACCGCAAAGTATCGTCTAATAGGATTAGTGGGGAGGGGGAAGTGCCGGCACTGCACTTGCCACTGCTAAGCAGGCTAAGAGGCGGCGAAAAAAATGAACTCAAATCGGCTGGCTTGCGGTTTTGGGGCCGCCGTCGTCTGAACTTTGCATGCCGCAAAATCAATTAAGCCGCGTCGCGTCGTGTCGCCTCGCCCGGGACAAGACCCGGGGCTAGAACGGCGGCATATCAGAAACTGTCAGAGTTAGTTTTCGGCGCAGGAGGGCTTCTGGGGAAACCGGGTCACTGCTGAAACTTGATTAGAACCGCCGCAAAGTAGGCTGCAGAAGCAGCAAAAGGATTTATCGGCAAGGCATCAACACGGCAGAGAGCAGCAGGCTCGAGTCAAAGCTTGATCCTCGCCAGCAGCGCCTTTCGGGCTGAGGCCAACTAGCATACAAACTGGAAATCAAGACAAACAAAGCGTAAGCTTCTGGTTTTCCTTCGCCGGGATCCACCTATCCCTGCAGGTGCTTCTCTCTGGCGGCCCGTAAAAATATGCGCATCGCGTGTCTTTGGCTTTTTACCTTTATGTCGTGTTCAGCATTAGCGTGGCTCCCAGCCACACACCCTGCCACGCACTCCCCCCGGATCGCATCCCGGCCGCTCGGATCCGTCGACACATGAAACGTGACTAAGCTGACAATTGTGTCGAAGTAAATCCAAGTTGTGCCAGAGCCCGACTAAATAAATCTCCTAGGCGAGCACAAACTTTGACAAACAAAGATTGTGGATGCGCAGGGCTTTGCAAATGACGCACAATGGGCCCGTCTGCACGTGAGAGGGTGTTGGTGTTGGTGTTGGTGCGTGTGGGAGGTCCTTGGGCGGTACACGACAGACGACATAAATAGTTGGGCAGGCACCGGCCATGGGTTCGACAAGGACACACATTTAATAAACTGTACACATTCACCTATGCAAAGGAATTACTTGACCGGCCCAGGACCAGCCATTCTCCACTAAACTTTGACAACTCTGTGAGAGTGTGTGCGCCCGGGTCCCATTTATATGTCAGGAGCAGGCGGCGCAAACATACATGCACAGGGAGAAATATTACAGTGATAACAGCTTAGAGCAGACAAATGTGACATCAGGCGGTAGATCCGAGAAGAGTGTCTCTCCATTAGAAACTAAGACCCATATCTTAGCCATCTTTTATAAAATATAAACAAAAATATTAATTTGAAGAGCTTGGACAACTTTTTTCTTATAACAGAATTTGAATATTAATAATAGTAATAGAAAGCAACAAGGATGTTTATTATTAAATGAATCCCTTGCCTCTTTCTCTGTGTGACTGTTGTGTTAGTGCAAACATTGGCAGGGACATGCGTACATGCATACAGATGGCCCGCATTATCCTACCGCCGCCTTTCAGGGAAAAGGGAAGGGGAATCGAGGTACGGCCTGAAACTGAATGCAGTCAGTTAGGCAGGGCCCTAATGCACAGACACGCTACAAACAAAGCGTCCAATTGTCAGTTTAGGTGCCTTTTGTTTGCTTGCTCCTCCATGCATCCCATCGTCCCCCTCTGCCGCTATATAATTCAATCCCTTATCAAGTAAATGGCAGCAGCAGCGGACAGCAAAAAATCATATATACTGTCTGCTCCACATTGCGTATACGCAGCGTGGCCCACATGGGCACCTGGATTTACGCAGGGCTTTTTGGTGCGGTTTACCTGTTTGCCGGTCTGGCTGTCATCATAGCTGTCTCCCCTGATTATTGTTATTATCGATGCTGCTGCCGGAACCGGAATGCGACGGACTGTGCTGCAATTTAATGGGCTAGAAAACGGAGATCTCCATCGATTAAGCGAATGTCATCGCCGCTTCCGGGCCACGACTGCAATGCAATTTCCCGGTTGGCATCTTTATCTTTCGTTTCTCACTCACTTAACTCGGGCGAAAGGCAAACAGGAGCATGGCAGCGGCACGGAGCTGTAGTTAAGAAACGCTTCAGCAGTTGTCAGTTCCTGCTGGCCACCTGGGAACGCATTCAGGCGGGCAGGGAAAGGTAGGGAAGGCTTGGGATGCCTCATTTTCATTACTCCAGTTTCTCCTTCGCCGTCGCCTTCGTCCCTGGGTTGGCAGCAATTCATGCTTAACTGACATTTCAGCTGTCATACCGAAAGTGTTTTACATTTCTCTCTCGTCAAGGGAGCCCGGAGCTGAGGAAGAATCTGTTGCTGCCGCTGCTGCCTGCGAAGGTGTTGGCATGCCCCCGCTTGCCGGCTCTCATTGCCCATTGTTGGCATGCCACAAGCAGCTGGTGTCGCCTTTCGATCCCCCCCCGCCATTCCTTAATTTAATTAACATATTTCACTCGGCAGCGCGTGCCGTGCCCATGCCGCTTGAATGTTTTCATTCCCAGCCCGACCGCTTTCCTAATTGAAGCTGAAGCTGGAGCTGCCCTGCCGCCGACTTATGCCTCATGTCTCCAAATTCTCTTCAATTTGGCGAAAATACTTTTTGGCATTTGGCAGATTTTCCATTCTGTCGAATGTTGGTTGTTCCTCTCCTTTTTTTTAGCTGCTGAGTGCATTATAAAAGCATTAAATGCAAGCAAAAAAAAAGAAGGACCCGCACCAAACAGTGGGGCATGAGTTGGAAAAAAGGAAAATTCGCTTTGTCACATACACATGGGAGGAAAACCGCCACAACTGCTACAGCCACTCCTTGCCCTCCCCCGTGTCCTGTGTTATCACTAAGCCCGCCTCGCTTTTTCATGCTCCGTCTGACGAAATGCCATTACACATTTTGCGTACCCTAAAAACAGCAGCAGCGCATTCACATTCAAAATGACAACGACAATGGCAACAGCAGCGCCGGCAGAGGAGCAGCGACAACAACGACATCGCAAGCAACAGCACAAACAAACAGCACACAGCCGCCCAGACACACAGATCTAGGCAGTGGAAAAATAAACGCTGGGGGTTGTAGAAATGAAGATAAGCTGCTTATCAGCGCCATTCCCAGTAGTTGCCCCTTGTTCATTCGGTTGGCTCTGCTCCTTTTTCGCCCTTCCCGGCCCTGGTCCTATGCCTGCTCCTGCTCCTGCTGCTCCTGGTCCATCATCTGAGTCTTGTTCTTCCCGCCTCCGACTGCGCTTTAAGTGGTCGCTTGGCATTCGCATTGGCTCCCAGTTCATGCCTCTCTGTGTATGTGGAAGTAGATGCGGATGTACATAGATGCGAGTGCGGATGCCAACTGGCAAGCAGGCAGGCCACCACGACTAGTGGAGAATCCTCTTTGTTAGCCACTTTCGTTTTGGCTCCCAACGTGGCCATTGTCATCGTTTTTGTATTTCTTTGCTTTTTTTTCTGCTATTTGGCTAAGCCCTTGACTTGGTCTACCGAAACTGAACGAAGAGGGCATGCCCATCAATGAGTAACTCAAGAATATTGAAAACCCAGTCTGTATTGGTGTAGATCAAGTAGCTGATTTGATATATGTTGGAATATATGTAAGGAATACTCACTGTTTTCCACATAACTTTCCAGTTTTTAATGGATTTATGGAATTATATGGTGTAGAAGATTGGGGGATACGTTTTCTTATTTTGCGTGTAATATAAGCATTCGGACTGTGGCTTCAGTTTCAGTTTCAGCCAATAGGTGTCCCAATATTCCTGCACCATAAGTGGTAGCACAATTGACAGTTTGCTCTCCTCTTGCTTAATATTAAACTAATGCATGCAGCACGCCACAAGCGCCCTGCCCCGCCGGCGGAAACCTTATGTGTATTTAAATGATGCCATCCATGACGCTTGTCCAAGCAAATTGCACTTGGCTACTTTAGCTTAACTTGTGCGCTTGATGACGATATAATTGGAGGTCAGCGTCATAAGAGATCCTGGGCTAATGAATGGGAGCGGAGAAACTCCGAGTTTCAGAGGCGACACATCACCCACACAACCTGGAGTTTCGCACATTTTCAATTTGAATTACCCCGCATCGGTCATAAGCGCCTTAAATCTCAAATCTAATTACACGCAGCCCAAAGACAAAGCCCACAAATATTCTCCGCCCAGTTTTAATCACAGCTGACCGAGCGACCGACCGACTGAGCAACTTTACAGCTGCCAATTTTGGCTGAACATTTTTGGGACAACTTTTGGTGCTCCTGCCGTTGTGTTTAACCGCGTGAAATAATCTTTGGTGGCAGGCAGTCGCCGGGCTTCTTCCTGCCTGTTTTTGTTGTTGTTTCCGCCGTTGCTCTGGGGGAGGGGGCGCGTTTCATTATTACGATAATGCGCAGGCCCTGCGGCAATCCGGGCAGCAGGCCGAGCTCTCGTGGCTCGTCCGAGGCAGACAAGTTGGTGTCATATTTTCCGCAGCTTTAACTTCCCACAGCCAGGCCATTGGCCACTTGTCCGCCCAGACTCTGCTGCTGCTGCCCCTCTGGTCCAGCTTAGAGCAGAGCACAAAAAAAGGCCACTGGCAGTAGGAGAAACGGGAATGGTCTCGGCCTAGCGCAATGCGATTACGGCAAAGGGGCTCCCAAGGAGAAGGAGCTTCCCGGAATAACTAACTAAGCCAGCGGCAGCCCACACACGCACACGGCATCCTTAGAGGGCGGATTAGGAGGAGGCGCGGACTAGGGGAGGAGAGAGGGGAAGGATATAAATTTCGCGCCCGGCAAATCTCAACAATTTTGAAATTTTGTTCCTTGGCCGTTGGCGCTTCCGTTTTCTGACGCTGCCGCTGCCGCTTTTTATTAGGCATTTCTCCCGCTGCTCCGTTGTGTCCTTTTTCGCTTTTGGCGTTTGAATTTGTCGGGCATCCTGTTTGCACCCGGCAATCCCTATGCCGCTCCCGCTCCCTCTGGGAAATGCTTTTTAAGCCTACAAATGAGCTTAAAATTTTCTATGCGAGTGAATGCGAATGCTTTTGAAATTTATTACAGGCCAAGAAGTGAGGAGGATGAGGGAGGAGGCGCACACACATAGACACACTTCGACGCCCTGAGTGTGGATGTGGGGATGAGTATCAAAGGCACTTTGGCACCCGCTTTCCGAGCTCCTCCCCCCGTTCTCACTCTCACCCTCTCAGCGGCATTGAAATTTTTGAGCGCCCAAATTGAATTTCATTTTCTATGTTTTCCTCTTATTTTTATTTATATATATCTGGTTTCTCGTTTTCGCAATTGCCTTTTGCCTGGTAATTCTCGGTATTTTAGAGTTTCGTATCTATTCTTCCGCCGCACCCGCCTCTTTTGCATTTGTATTCAAGTTTCCGTGTTTGTTTGTTTAGGGAATCGGGGGAGGGAAAGGGGACAAATTGAATTTTCTATGCTGTTAAATAATTTCATTTCGATTTGTTCCTTTCGCCTGATTTTTGTCCCCGGCATTCAATGCGAACTGATTGCAGCAGACGTCCCCGCCCCTCTATTAAATCCATTTGAAGCTGTTGAAAAATTCAGGGAATACTTTTAGTGGGGACTGTGCGCCGTGATTTCGAATAAACAGCGAGATTTTTCAGGTGGTTTGTAAGACCTGGGACCGAAATGCAATTAGGCTAAAAATCAGTTCTCGCCCAACTAATGCTCCGTATTTTTGCACCTATTTTCAGGCTTCCTCCTGGAAGGAGTCACGCCAACGGCTCCGCCGGACGTTCCGCCGCGTAATCCGACAATGAGTCGCATGCAAAATGGTCGTTTAACCGCCAGCAATCCCAATGACGTTGACTTTGAGCCATCTTGTTTGGTGCGAACGCCATCGGGCAACGTTTACATTCCCAGTGGAAATCTAAGTGAGTAAAACCCGATAGATCGCCCTGCCCACATCCCCTGCCCCCACATACATGTCTACATATATATCCCATTTGAAAAGTGTGCCGCTCGGCCGCTCGCCCCTTTCCCATTCCGCCATCCTGGCTCACTAAAAGCCTCCGCAAAGCAATTTTTGCAGCCATATGCAAATTCAACCCGCAGCGAACTCAAACCCCGACCCAAAGCCCTCCTCCCGCTGCGTGGCGACCATCAAAAAGCCACTTGACTCATTTAAATGTTTAGCGCTCGCATCGGGCACAAAAATTCCATTTGCCATATTGCCATAAAAATGCAAAATACAGAAAAAAGAATCGAACCGGACGACGGAATGGGGGGAAAAGGCCCGGCATTTTGCAAATTTTCAGCTCTTTTGTTTCCGATGCGCCATGCGCCTAAAATGCCGCCATACATTTGCCATTTATTGTTTTTCCAACAATGTTCTTGGCCTCTTTTTTCCCGCGGACTCAGTTCGGCTAGAGTTGGCCGTTGTTTGTGTTTTCGCTCTATGCATATCCGCAAGCAGGCTTTAGGGATAAAAACATTCGAAAGTGGAGTGAAAATAGTTGGCAGCGGCCACGGAAACGAAAAAAAGAACCAAACGACCGCAGGGGCCTAAACAGAAACTCGTCTGAAAAAAAACCACTGAGGACAAACAACTGCGGCTCACAGTGTGAGCCTCACACACACACACGGCGGCGAGTGGCTGACGAAGAGATGATGGAAAGGACGGGCGTTTATGGGTCTATTAATTGAATGAAGCCGAAGCGGGCTTTTATTCGCAGGCAGTCTCCTCATTTAGAGCGATTTTTAGAGGCAGCTCGAAGCATAAACAAAATACAAGAAGGTAGCGAAACACACGCAGAGACGCCTGCTGAAAATGCCAACCCTCCCTGAACAGCCGGCCTCGTGTGTATACATTTGTGTAGCACACTTTCGGGCTCCTGTGCTGACTGTGTATTTGCTTTGTGCTGCCTTTTGTTTTCCCCTGCATTGTGCAAACACACGCACACACACACACGCCCCCCGTGTTTTCATATTTCGTATTTATGCCAAGCTTTGTCTTGATTTTCCTGCGTGCCACATAATTTTTCCCAACTTCCAGCAGCACCCGTTCGCCCCTCGTCTTCAGAGAAACCATTCACTTTAGTGCCGGGCATTTGGCATACTTTCTTGGCCGCTTTGGCTGCATTCAGTGCTCAGGTTTTTGGCCACAATTCGAAGCACTTTAATCTGGCAGTTGCACACTTTTGCCGGCACATCAATGCGCCAGATGGATTTTGCATGTGACACTGCCTAAGTGTTCTCTCTGTGCGCCAATTTGCATTTTGCATATCGTTTATAGGCCGCCGTCCGGCGCCTCTGCTTCTGGCCAAAGTGCAATTAAATGACTATTTATGAAATTCTATTTGCATTTATGCATAAATTGATAAACATTCTAACCTGCCTGCCGCACACTGGGCAGCGGCAGAGGGGGATGCCCGGCGGGGCCCTCGTTGTCATCGTAACACAAATATTGATTAAATTCCACATCAAATTGAGATTCAGATTGCCTCCACCCACACAGCTGGGCAGGAATAAGCACACACATACGAGGCAGTATATATGACATTTGGCAGCGTGCCGCCCCGATTCCTTTCTTCCCCCGAAGCCGGGGATATTTTCATTTCAATTTTTGCAGCAGTGCGAATTTTTATGGAAAATATTATTTGTTGACTTCTGGCACCCACTGGAAAAATGGGAAGAGCCTGCAGTGCTCGCAAATGAATGAACGAATCGGCGCCTACGTTATTTTTCAGGGAAACTTTGTCCGCGTCCGCGTCCGCAGCCAATGCTTTTGGCTTAAAATTTCGCGATGAGGAGCAGAGAGGCTCCTGCCGATGGATGGGGTATGAAAAAATGCTTATGCACCATATGCAAATACATATAAAAATGGGCATTCTGCACGATTGGATACACGCGGACACAGTCCCCGATGCAGTCGCGCATACTCGCCCAGAGTTATCGCGGAGCAAAACAAAAGTTTGGTCGAGAGTTGAAAATGTACGGATACACGGGGACGAGTACGTGTATTTGCCAGCCCAAAAATAGTATAAATTGCCATGGCAAGCGCTTAAAAAGCGAACATTTGGAGGGACCCAGCGCTGCTGTGATTCACCAGCTGCTCCCGATCCCAATTCCGATCCCCAAGCTGCGCCCTTTAAAGCTTTAATAAAACGCCAGCCAGCCAGATTCGACGGCTCCCATTGGGCCGTACTTGGCACCTTAAATTGTTAATGACCCGTGAGAGACACAATCGTCCTGTGCAGAGCTGTGCACTTGAAAAGGACGACTGAGCATTGGTCATGCAAATGTAACTGGCTTCCGCTGTTGTCCGCCGCCTGGCCCTGCTTTTAACAACTTTTTAGTGCCACATCTCGGCTAGCGTGGTTGCTGGCCACGTTTTCATTATAATAACAGGCCGTTGCGGCATTTTGATGCGGCAGTCTGGGCTGCCTTCGCCTACTTACCTGCCCCATCCGTCCTGTTGCTTTAATTTTTTATCGCCTTGGTGGTTAGCTTGCAGAAAAACTTTCCACTGTCATTGACCGCTTCAACTCGCCCGAAAGGCCAGACACAGTCCTCCCCTGGCCGAGCGCCTAGTTCGAGCGCCTAGCCCCCGTCCTGGGGTGTCCTTCAGCTATCCTGCTTTCCTTCTTTCCTCTCTCTGTGCTGTCCGGTCTAGTCGCAGGCCCAGCTCGAGAGTCAGGAGTCCAAAGTCGAGAGTCTAGTTCAGTGTCTATTGGCCGGTCGTTATTGCTTTCGACTGGCTCTCGTTCTGGTTCTGGTTTATCGCTGCTGCCAGCCATGGAAATACTCGTAAATTTGCCGGCATTTTTCCGAAACCTCAACTAACCTCCTTCCCCGGCCCGTGGTCTTGCTTCTGGTTCTGGGGATCCCCCGAAAGTGCTTTAAATTTGTATAAATATAAAGGCAAACGGGTGAAGAGTGAGAGGGGCCAGGAGATATGGATAGAGTGAGAGCGGGCACGTTTCGGTTACTGCCGCTGCTACTAAATTCATTCATAATGGGTTTTTGCCCCATTCCGGTGTGGCTGTCGCACCCCTTGCCGTAGTAGCCCCGCCCCGTATATAGTGTATATAAATTTAACGTTTTTACGTAAACTGAAATTTATTATGGCGCAGCATTGTAATTTATATTTTATGCCTGCTAAGTACGGAGCCCCCTCGCTGCTCCTTGGCCAGTCGGGCACCCGTTGAATGGATATGTGGCCATCCTTTATCCTCTACAGTTTTCACGCACAATTTTAATTTTATCTCCTAACGGGGGAAGCCGTGCCCGGACCATGCCCCTATCCACTCGATCTGCGATCCGGCTGCCATTTTTTGTGACGCAACAAATTGCCTTCGTGTTCCGCTTGGCACTTAACTTGCCAGACGTCCTACAGGCATACATATACGCATGCGGGGGAATATGCATACATATGCATGCGGCTATAGCTATTCTATGGCTTTGGCTGTGGGCTTGACTTTGGCCATAGGTAACATAAGAGCTGTGGCCATTTTGGATGGTCCCCGTACGTGGGTTTAAGTCCAGCCCGTGCCGTGGTTGTGGCTGTTGCCGTTGCCGTTGCCGTTGCCGTTGCTGCATTTATAGACCAGGCAATAACCATTTGGCAACTAGAAATTGGCATTTTATGTTCGACTGTCTGGCCGGCAGCCTTCCCTCCGCTCCGCCAGCACTCTGTGCATGTGTAGCCTTTGATTTTTGAATGGAGATTGTTGCGGGATTTATTGATATTGAGTGCGATTGAACCGGAGGACCCGAGTGGAGCCTGCCTGGCCACTCGGTCTTTGACCAAGATACCTGAAATTCCCGGTTACCAGGCTACCAGTCGGGCCCAAACTTTGCCGAAAGCACAAGCGACTCACTTCTTTTGCGACTTAATTAGGCGGTGGTATACATAAGTTGCCAAGTCTGGGCTTCTGAATTTCTTAAAGCATACTTTCAGGTGCGCATACGAAATAACTTGGCCCAGGCCCGCTTTCCTTTGAACCCTTTGCGTCCTGGCCCGCCGGCCTCGAAAGTATGCAGCTAAGTCATGCAAAACATTAACAAAACAATGTTTGTCCCCATCCTTCGCGGCCGTCCTTGCTGGTGGCATTTATATGCTGCATAATTACGAGGCTCCGCTCGGCTCGGCTCGGCTGCAAGGATGCGGGCTGGTTGGAGGGCGTCTGCATAATTTATATGCTTTTAATGATTTCACCGTTCGCAAACAATTTTTAATGATTTTCAGATGGCAACATTGCAGTGCATGTTCCATAAGAATTCCCGCCGTCGCTCAAGCTGCCTCCCTGACTCCGTGTGTAATTAAAATTGCAATGCACTCAAACCGTATGTGGGGGCGAGTGACTTGGCTTTTGTTGCCGCTTATCCCCGTCCCCATAAATATGTTAATTAAAATAATGTTACCCCGAGAAGCACAAGACAAAAATTCAAAATGGCTTAGGATAGCCATTCCGTCGTGGGGGAGGGCTCCCAGCAGGCTCGCTTTGTCGCCATTCTGTATTTACAAGCCACGCTCAACGCCTTTCAATGGACGGCTTCCCTCCGTGGTCCTTACAGCAGTGCACACACACATTACCCGACATTACGTATACGCAACGGAGGCAGGGAGGCAGGGAGGCAGGGCGACAGGGCGGCCGTATGGAATGCAAACAAGCAGCAGCTGCAAGGAGTGACTTCCGTTGTGGGAAATGCCGGCAGTGTCTGGCAACGTCTTTTGTGCCTTTTCTGCTTATTCAAAATAAATTAAAAATGGAAGAGGAAGTGCGGCTGGAAGCGGGCGAGAGCTTAGGGAATGCAGTCAGCCATCGCATAATTACGAACTTGAAAATTCCTGCATGCGGCAGCTAAGATGCCCGCGTTGCCGGCGCGGGTATTGCATAATTATTTAAATAATAAAAAGACGCCGTGTATATCCACCGCCCATTTACTTTCTCCGGCCACATCTTGAGACGTGTCGAGTGGCTTAATCCTTTTGGGGATAGAGAGTCCCCAGTCCTAGTCACAGTCCTAGTCCCAGTCCCTGTCCCAGCAGGCAGCAGCAGCCAAATTACTGTGTATGAATTTTTAATTGGACTATTTTTAGAACGCAAGTGAGAGTCAGTGGCACACAAGGAAAACTTTGATAAATTATATATGTATGCCCAAGAGCGCACCGAATTCATATTTCATTTGACAGCTTTGCCAGGGACACTTTGCGAGTCCAAAAGCTTCCTCTTCGTCCTCTCCGGATGATAAGTCATTCAACTGCGATGCGAGACGTAGGATCTTGTGACGTGCCTGCATCCTGGCTGCTGCTTTTTGCCATATATTCCCCATATTTAGCTGCATCGCTCTTGTGGTTGCCCGAGGTCATTGCAATTTTGTGCTGCGACACGAGAGTGTCTGGTGCGCACACACCCGCAAATGCATGCGGGCCCAAGTTTACCCCACATCCGGCTGCCGCTGCTCCCGCTCCTGCTCCCCCCTTTCTCGTGTATGAAAATTCATTTCAATTAGTGAAATGGTTTTGGGATTTGTAAGGCAAACCACCAAAGCGCGCAGAGGCAGCTCCGATGAGCGGAGCAGCCTAGGAGGGCCAAGGGCAGGACAGGGGACGCACGTCACTTTGGTGGCATGCAATGAGCAAGCTGCAGCGGCAACAGCAGCGCTTGTTGCAACTTTATTTACCTTTACGTGGGGCATAAATTGTAAATAGAGATACAACAGCGCTGCATGTGTGTGTAATTTTGCGGCAGGGGATTTGCGGCAGGAATATGAGGCTTGCAGGAAACTTGCGACGAGCTCTCCTTCGAACGCGATGTCTTGGGGAGGCCATTGAACCGGGGGTCCTTGATTAAAGAGCTCCGCTGAGCGGCAAGAGGGCGTGCGGCCGAAAGCCAAAAGTGTGCCAAGGCGGCAAATATTTAAATTTCAAGAGAGTCGGAGAGAGAGACCGGGGCGAACTTTGGCCAACGTAAATGTGTATTTAAAACTTTTTCGCTTGTTTGTCCTTCCTGCTGCTGCCAGCAGGGGCCGCTGCTTGTTTAGGCAACGCAACAAACTCGTTCTCCTATCTGCCAGGATCTACACAGCGCAGTTTTACTTAAGTTGCTCCCCCGACGACACTTTTTTGACGCTGTTTTATCAGCGGACCGCCGCGGCGGCAACAAAAAATACACATACACACATAACGAAATTTATGCAGCTAACCAAATGTTTTTGTTTCTGCATTTTTATCGCCCCAAACGTTTTCGGAGAAAACGTCAGCCTCGCAGGGGGTTGAGGGTTGTGCCAGAGTTTTATTTTCGTCCACTTCCGGAGGGAGTTGTGTTCGTGGGACCTTCATTCCGCAGCGCAGAATTAAGAGAGAGCCGCGTGGAACGTCTTCCAGATGTGTGGATGTACCCTTATGGTAATAGCCTTGACTTCCGACTGCTCTTTGACCCCCAAAAGTGGACCGCACACACACTGACACAGACTTGGCAGCTGTATCGGTCAGAGAAATCTTACTTTCTTGAACGAGAGTGGAAAAGTTTGCCGGGAGGCAGACAGAGGGCAACATATTGTCGCACTCTATAAATTATGCGCATAACCAGAGAAACCCGAGCCAGGAGCCAGCAGCCAGCAGCCAGGAGCAGAAAAACCAGGAGCATGTAAAGCAGCAGCCACCCCCATGGAGCCAAGGAGCCTTCCTTCGGTTTGTGGGATTCATTCGCCAGGGTTCGGTTCGGTTTCTGTTCGGTCTCGTCTCTGTCTCAAAAGAAAGAGAAACCAACCAAGCAGAACTATTACAATGGCAAAAAGTTTAACGAGTCATGTGAAGTCCCCCGCCTCCGTTTCTCCAGTTCTCCATTTCTCCGGTTCTCCCTTTCCGCCCTGTTGGCTGGGCTTAAATTTACTATTATTGCTGTGCCTTCTACATGTGTAATGTGGCCCAGGCCAGAGGACGGGGGCAGGAGGAGACCACAGCACTTGGTAGGGGAGTCCTGCGCTTGGTACCGTTCACCCAAGGTGAGTTGACAGTCGGGGCGGGGCGGGCGGTATGTGCGGCTGCTTTGCCGCCTTAGTTATGGGCCTTAAAACTTGTCACACTTGTCAGCAAAAAGTTTCCGGCATCCCGAGGACGAATCAGGCAGATTTAGGTTCACTTCCTGGGGAAGGGTAGCCAAAGTTCCAAAAGGCAACTGGAAAGGGGGGTGTGTGGTTATTAGTTAACCCAATCAGCAGAGGAATTCGAAGCCAACTGAGATTTACGTGCTGTCTTTGGCAAATTATCGAAAATTGTCGCGCCAAGGGGCATCGAGCACGAGTTGATAAATGAGATTTAGCGTCTGCTGCGTCTAATTGTATGCAACGCAGGACCCGCTTAAGCGGAATCAAGGACACACCAACTCAGATAATCACAAACGACATAATCACAGCAATTAGGTGCATTAGTTTATGGTCAGGCAGGAGGGACAGCCGAACTGGCAGAGGGACACACCGATAGACTGATGGGAAGACGGACAAACAGGCAGCCAGGCCAATTGCCTTGCCTGGTTACGTCAGTTAGCCGGTCAGTTAGTTTGTCAGCTGGCCACGCCCCAATTAGTTTGCCTGCGCCCAAGGCTTGCTCACAATTGACAGCTGAGTGACATTGGGGACTTAGGCCGGGCTTATATTTTTCCCCTGCAAGCCGAGCATCGAGTTGACATTCATTATTCAAATGTCGCACCCGCATGGCAGACATTCCGTAATCCCGGCTTAGTCTTTCATCACACAAACTGATTAGGCACAAGAGAGCCCGACAACTGATGACCACAATTGCCGTTTAATTAAAGCCCGAACAGCCTGGAAATCTGGCTGAGCCACAGAGCAAGCCAGCGCTCCCTGACAGGAGCAGGGTTTGGCAAAGAAGCTGTCATAATCATGGAGCAAGGAGTGTGCCCCGGGAAGGGTGCTGCTGGCCTCCCAGCGGGACTAAGGTAGGCCTTCTCTATTATTCAGTTCACCCTCATTAAACATTGAATCAAATGCTTTTACGGGGAGGGAGTAAACCCAAGGCAGTTGGGGAAAGCTAAACCCACCTTGAGCCGATCAAAACCATCTCATAGCCTTCCGCTCGCTCCCAAGTTAAGAACTTCGATTGATGTTCAGTCGCATGAGAATGGGTCGAAAGGAGCTGCGATACTATTCAGGATTCACACAAAACTCACCTCGAAAAGTGCCAGAGCAGGGATAATTAATAGTTTATGCATCTGACAAAGATGTTAGGAGATTTATTTTGAATAATTAAAATAGTTAACCTGCGCACCGCAGGGAGGGCTGCTCTAAGCCCATAATTTAAACATTTGAACATTTAATGCATTTGGCAGTTTCGTGCTCGTTTTTGTAATTTCACTGCCATACATTAGCGAATCCATTTTTCCATAATTTATTTGAAATTTATTAGTTGGCTGATTGGTTTGTAATTAGCTGGCAGTGGGACAGGCTGCAGAGGTTGGCTCGCTGTTGTGGTTGGCCAATGAGAGTGCTGCAGGATCGTTTAAAACCCATTTCGATTGGCCTAATCCCTCCCTTCGCGCCTGGGAGGCCTGCAGCTAAGTGCAGGCAATTTGTTTATTGGCATTAAAGCTGTTCCGTCTGACATTAATGCCTACCAAAACAGCGCCGGGAGAGCGGGGTGCTCGCACACAGTTGTTGGCCAATAAACTTTTGACCTCATTTTGCCGCCCAAAAAAGAAGTGCAAGCACAGGATCTGGGGGTGTTGGGTGTTGGGCGTTGGATGTTGGATGTTGGATGTGGGGGATGTGTAGAAGGAGGGGAACCCAACAAAATATTTGTGCTGCCAACCTGGGTGAGCCGGAGAGATTCCGCCTGGGCAGGTTTCGAATAAATAAAATACAACAAAAATGAAAAAGGAAGCCCGGATCATAGAGAAAGAGAAGAGCAAGCAAAAATATTTGCACTCCCCGTGGCAGTCCAATGTTATTCCTGCTCCTGTTCCTCCTCTATTGCTGTTGTTGTTGCTGTTGTTGTTGCCGGGATGCCCACAGCAAGGATTATAAATTATAACAGCCTCGCACGGTTATTTATGTCATGTCAATGGGAAGGGGTGTCAAACGGTCGAGGATATATCATCAATGCATGCGCTTAGTTGAGTGGAAAAAGCTGCAAAATAAAACTATATGCGACGGCGGCTCTTTAAAGTGGAGCAGAGAGCGAGATGAAAGGCATTGAATATATATATTCCCACTCCGCTGAGCTAAGCTGGAGATCTGCTTTGAAGCTTTTGATTTATTTGCTTGATGGCAAATCATTAATTTGTTCTCAGAGCCAAGCCAAAAGAGGCGGCAAGAGCTTAGCCTGCTTTTCAGATGCTGTCAGATTTGGGCGACAAACAACCACCGCACGAGCAAAAAGGCATCCGAAAGAAGCAAATTTAAATAAAACGCAAGCCAACAAAATAATCCGACACATGCGCTGCCAAAATGATTGCCCAAGTCCTCGCCCCAAGCCCCAAGCCTCAGCCCAAGTCCTCGCCGCAGCCCCAGCTTCGACCTAATCCCATGTGCAGTGTCTTCTTCGCTGGCTCCCTGTGTCTGCGCCGAGAATAAAACCGGGAAGTCACTTCATTTTATTGCACCCACAGAGAAAACCCCAAAGCCGACACTTTCCGGAGCCGGCAAAGGGGGCCCAATCATTAGACGAAATTGAAGGAGCTTAAATCGAGTTGTTTGGCTGGAATGATACAAAACTCGTACACGGACCAGATTACAAAGAGTGAAAAAGGCCGATAGGCTAGACTTTTTCCTAAGGTCTCTGCTGCCTCCTAGAGACGGGCCTCTCCCAGACAGCACGGTCGATTTGCTCTGCCAGATTGTCCTGATTGTCTCTATCTTTATCTATTTTAGTGCGGTACCTAACATCGTTCTCCTCGTGGGTCTCGACGTTCGACTCAGACATCCACTCGGGCTCCACGAGGAGATGGGATGCATTGATTGACAGATCAAGGTTGCCAGCGAACTCGGCCTCACTTTTAAAGCGGACCTTCTTCTCGAGCAGGGGATCGGTCGACTTTCGACCAGGGGTTCTCTGTAGAGTAACAGGCTTAAATCAGAGGTCCGCCAGTAAGTTAAGCCAAATGTAATATAATTAATAAGACGCTCAAGCAGGTTGAAGAGGGTAGATAACCATGAATGAAGATCTAGAATGCTCGAGGAACGTCTGCCAATTCTAAAACGCCATCCACCGCTGACTCGCATTATGCATCTTGTTATTTATATTTGTTTAGCTAACGACTTACCGCTTTTCTAAATACACTTGCTCACATATCTCTGGGTACACCTGGGAAACCTTTTTTTTCTTAATTTGACGTTGAATTTCTCAGAAAGTATTACACATACCAATATGATTTGTGCACCATACTGTGAACTGGGAAAATGTCTTTCAATTGCATATTTTTTCTTAATTTTCCGTC
>JAEIHY010019474.1:0-85474 GCA_018904565.1 Drosophila tsacasi
AGGCTTGTGAAGATTTCGAGTGCATATATCATATTACCACCACCAGCGGCCAGAGATGCACCATCATCATCATCATCGCCATTCCTGCAGCCTCCAGGCCCCCAGCCGGAGCTGTCAGTGGGC
Organism: Drosophila tsacasi; assembly: GCA_018904565.1. NCBI lineage: Eukaryota > Metazoa > Arthropoda > Insecta > Diptera > Drosophilidae > Drosophila > Drosophila tsacasi. The sequence continues at coordinate 124 of JAEIHY010019474.1, forward strand.
CCCTTGACGGGAGGCCTTTGCCTCTCGATGGCGAGATCCCCCCCAAAAAACTCCCACTTTAGATTCCGATTTCACATAAACACAGTGTTAGCTAGGCTTGGCGGGGGATCCATTAGTTGCGCTGATAAAAAGAGCCATTAAAAATGGGACGGGACCCCCAATGTCCCCTAGCTATAGTCATTCAAATTACTCCACTCTACTCCATGTGTATATCTCCCCTAGCTCGCTTCGCACACACTTTATCCCCGGGCCTTATCGGGTAATCCTCGGGAACTTCGAAAAACCCTCCCTATCGCTCCACACTTTCAGCACACTTGGGACGCAAGAAGGGAATTAATTAAAATATCTATAGGATTTTCCACACACCCCGAGGGAGAGTTTTTCCAAGACAAGTGGCAAGGACCGTGTTTTATTGGTGGTGGTTTTGAGAACGATTCGAGCCCTGTGGGAAAGTTGGAAAGAAATCAAAACACCATAACAAGTGATTCGAGATGCCTATACAAATAGAAGACTCCAACGCCGTTCAGATTCTCCCCCTATTCCTTTTATATTCGAAACCAGAGACAGGACGAAATGTGTGGGAATGCGTGGGAATGGTTTTCAGTTTTCAGTTTTCTGTTTAATGTTTCTGGGACTCGGGTCCCCTAACCGGCCTTTATGTTGATTGCCCATTAGGAATACAATTTGCAACTCCTTTTCCACAACGTGATCCCCTCGTTGATCCTGGGCTTCCTTCGGAGTCGTGAGAAATTTTACCAAGGAACACCTGCCCCTTTTGTCTGTGTTTGTGTGCCTGTATAGGATTTTTTGCTCCTCTCTCTGGGGATTTCTCGGCACTCGGCACTTGAATACGGTTTCGTTTCCGAAAATTTTGAGGCCAACGAAAATTGTTTCCCACACTCGACGGACAGTTGCAGTTTTTGCAGGGGTTTGTTTCCTTTAATGCACTCTCCCTCGCTCTCGGTCGCTACCTGCTCCCGATCTCGATCCGAGCCTTCTCCAGGAGCGTCGTATTTCAGGTTCTCTGCCCCGATTATCTCTGCTGTTCGAGGGTGAGGGCCTTCAGATCTTGAGGTCTTCGGTCGCCTGTCTTCCCTCCCTTTCCTCCTTGTCTGGGCCTGTGCGGTGCGGTGCGTGTCTGTCGCAGGGGTCCGTTTCGCCCCTCTCTTTCTGGCGCGTCGCGGTTTCGAGTACTCCGATGTTTCGATGTTTCCCTTCCAGCGGCGCACAGGAAATGCACTTCGAGCCGGCCGGCTATAAAAGGCGAGCGGTTGTCGGTTTGGAAATCATTCTGACACCGTCAGCCATCCAAGACACACACGCACTTCAGCTCAACGCAGCTCAACTCAAAAATATTACCAAAAATGTGCCAACAAGTAGTCGTCGTCGCCACCACCAACAACAAGATGAAGACCAGCTACAGCATCAAGCAGGTCCTGCGCACGCTCTTCAAGAAGCAACAGAAGCAGCAGCGCCAGAAGCCCCAGGGCTCGCTGGAGTCCCTCGAATCTGTTGACAATCTTCGCAACGCCCAGGTCGAGGAGGCCTACTACGCCGAGATCGATGAGAACGCCGCCAACGAGAAGCTTGCCCAACTGGCCCACTCTCAGGAGTTCGAGCAGGACTCCGTTGAGGAGGAGGAGGATGTCTATGTCCCCGTTCGCTTCGCCCGCACCACGGCTGGCACCTTCTTCTGGACCACCAATCTGCAGCCCGTTGCCAGCGTCGAGCCCGCTCTCTGCTACTCCATGCAGTTCCAGGATCGTTGGGCCCAGGCTTAAACACTCTCATGCCTCAGCCTTCGGTCTTCCTCCAGCTTTAAGAACACTCGACACTCATTGTGATAGCAGCAGCGGCTTTAACTCCCCATCTCATCGGCGATCCAGCGCTTCCATTAGCTAATAAGATATTGTGATAGAAAAAGAGAGCTTTAAAACAATCGTACAAAATACAAAAACAAGAAATATCAAAATCTAATTCAAGCATCTTGTAATTGGGAATGGGCTTTGGGGTATTATATTTCAGCACAAACACAAATATCTTTGAATGGATCTAGAAAAGATTGCCTGGCATTCCATGAGAATGAATCTCTTGTTGCCGCACTCAAAATATTGTTCTCGAAGTCAACGTGACAGATAAGAGCCAACGCTCTCGGAGATCTTTCTAGTTATTTCTGGAGAATGATAGAAGAAGTGAAAACACTTGAATTACATCCCATCTAATGGTTTTTTATGACTGCTTCTGGGAACTGTGAGTAAGAGTTGCTTATTAGAAGGGGAAATGCTTTTATGAAAACAAGTATAGTTTTAAGGATTTCTTTTCAATTATTATTTGATTTTAAACTGACATTTTACCAAATCTAGGGTATATTTCAATAGTTTTATACTGCGGATAATGTCTTTATATGATTTCACAATGTGGGAGTTTAATAACCCTGAAAAAGTAATATGATAATACAATTTTATAATTTAACACATAAAATAAAGGCTAAGAAATAAACGAAATATAATTTTAAATATATTTAAATAGGTTAACATTAATCATTTCAAATTTGAATAACATTTAAAACATTTACAATTATTAATGGGGTATATAAAAGGTTTTTAATAATGTATTATCCAAATCTGTATATTAATAAATAAGGCACAACTCTTGGCACATCCCCTTCGATCTAGGTTGATCACAATCTAAGAAATGGTCTTATAATTGACGTATTCACAATTAAAATACTGGGTCAGTGCAGAGTGACTGAGAATAATTGCCACTCCAACACATCCTGTAGAAAACCAGCCCATGTGTTAGCCCCAAGAAAGTCAATTCTTTGGATGGCTGCCTCCCAAAATGGACAACCTTGCGGACAGCCTTGGCTAGATGGCTAGAACACGGCAAGGTGTGAGGAACGAGTGCCTGGAGAGATGGACCTGGGCGACAGCCAAGTTGGCCCGTTGCCACCAAGGCCTGTGTTATGGCTATCACCTTGGCTAAGGCCGCCATCGCCACCTGTGCCTGGCCAAATATGGAAGTCGTGCGCATAACTTCACGGCGCTCCTGGCCACGGGCTGCGTCGGTCGTCGCATGTCGGACAACTTATTTATGAGCCGGAGCTGCCGTTGAAGAGGGAGTGGAGAAAGCCGGGAAACAATGGGGGAAAGACCTTAGAACTCGCTGGGATCAGAATCCCAACCGAAAACGCACAATTAAAATGCAACATGTAGACGTCAACACCTCGGAGACATCGAATCACATGCCAAGGCGTCTCGAGGCGGACGTTGGGATTGGGCATAAAAACAGTTGCCGCGAAAGATAATCGCCCCGCGGGATGGGCTAGGGAATCTCGGAATCACCACGCAGGTCCCTCACACGATCCTCAACCCCCAATCCTCGCTCCTCGTCCCGCTCTATCAATCACAAACGCATTTCTCTTACACTAAAAATGCAAATTGATGTCGACAGCAGGAGAAGGAGTACCAAAAGAAGTTGGAAAAGGAAAAGGCTAAGAAAAATACCAACAAGAATAACCAGAACAAGGAAGAAAAATATCTTCGTTAAGCCGAAGTTTCTATGCCCTTTGGTCATTCAATTAGGTGTCAAATCAGATTTAGTCGTTAAATGATGTAATGGTTTTAACAATTAAAAAAGAAACGAAGTATATTTGTTTATTTAATTATTAAAAATCTTACAAATTAAATATGAAAAACATTTTTTTAACAATTATTCGCTTTTTGGCTATCAGATGCCGCCAATTCCTTTATTCAATATTTTTATATATTATTTTAGTGGGGAAATAAAATATTAAGAACTCAATAAATGTTCGAAAAACGCATTAATTTTAAATCAAAAAGTATTCAAATTATGTTTACCTACATAAACATATTTATATATTGGTTGAAAAGAAATAATAACTCAATTTTTAGACAATTTACTTATTCCAATGTAGTATAATCCACCACTTGACAATCCAAAGGCCCTAAAATATTACCTTTCAAGAAGTTCCCTACCTCTGGTATTCCCCTTTGTAGTGAATAACAAAAGTTCTGGTAGCGCCGTGACGTAAATTAAGTAGCAATATAAGTTTCTGTTAAATTGCCTTTGACAGCACATAATTAATTCCGTATGCAAAGCGACGCTTGTCTGCACGAAAGAATTGAAAATTGGAAGAAAGAACCCATCATGGAATGCCGTTGATAATGCTGATGACACTGTTCATGCCGATGGTGATGATAGCATAGAGTCTGAGCAACTGGAGGAGTTGGAGGAGCAGCCTGATAGCCATCTACATGGGCCGTGGCCGTGCCTCATTTGCATACCTGTACAGTGAGCACCGTGCAGTTGAGAACCTGCCAGCCATTCCAACCTGATCCTGCTGATCCGAGCTGTCTTCGCCGTGGTTTGATGTTTGCTCTTGGCTTTTGGTCTTGGGTTTACGGTTTGAGTTTTGGGCTGTGGTCATCGGTGGGTTTAATGGACGCGTGTGTACCCAATTCTCCACGACGACCGACGGAGCGGCCTTCGCGTGCGTGACGAGCATTCGTTCAGCGGTCATTGATTGGCCTGGTAGACACCAGTTGGCTTGTTGGTCTTGGCCAGCTCTATGGAGGGCGCCGCGCCGGTCGCAACAAGTGTGTGAACACCATTAAACGGTGATTAGGCCCGTCCGCCACCACCACGCTCCCTTGGCCATTGCCTCCTCCTCCTCCTGTTCGCAGCGAAGCGGAGTGTGTGTGTGGCTTGTCGAGAGGCCTCAATTACCACCAGACCCGTTCCCGTACCCATATCCATGTCCATTCCCCATGGAGATTGGCGGTTGCGATGAACTGTTTAACAATGTGGGCGGCCAAGAATTTTGTAACCGAATTAGATCGAAATGTGTGGAAAGAGCCAGATCATTTGTCAAAAATGTGCTACGAGAGTGAAGGGAATTCGGAGAATTAAATGGAATCGATATATTTGTTAAGTAAACTAATTAGAGTTTGAAACCAAGTGGTGAAATTTGATAGCAATCAGTTGAAGAAAACTTTGTAACACGAAATTTTGTTCCAACTAATGTAATCACTCTTCCAAAACCAATCAACTTCCTTAAATTTGCCAAAATAAAGTAAACAACATTACGCAGTTCCACAGTAAAGTTCAGTCATCACCAAAATAAAGATGTTACTTCATCTGAAAAATCTGTAAACTAAATTTATCTCAAATATAGCGAAAACATTGATATCGAAAATAATACTTCCCCGATTTTATCAATACTACTTGTACATGGAACTCCCCTGATAGATACAAAAAAACAAGATAGAGAAGACACAGCTGTTGTTATGATATCCGAACTGCTCCCCAGACTCTTCCCCGGTAGACAAGGCAATTAGGCCAAGAAATTTAGTTAGTCACCCAAACAGAGAGCCAGCAACTCGTAGAACTTTGTGGGCCACATAAACAAGTTTTTTGTTTGGCCCGCTGATAAGCAACCCCGCCTTATCAACTGATAAACTATCTATAGGTGAGTGAGAGTAGCTGCGGAGAGTCATAAAAATATATAAAAATCAATGGAACTTCAGACAGTTACGGCAATTGAAACCAATAGCTACTACAGAGCGAACGCCACGCGAAACCCTCAAGAGCAACCTAAATAAACAAAAAAACTATAAAACACTCAATATGATGAGCCAAACATTAACCCTTTGCTGCCTGGTGCTGGTGGTTGCCGTTTCCGGCAACACAGTGTCCACAAACGACACAGCCTGCCCGCAATTCTGTGCCTCCATCTACAAGCCGGTGTGCGCCACCGATGGCCAGAACTTCAAGGAGTTTGCCAGTGACTGCAACCTTCTGTCCCACAACTGTCGCCGCGAGAGGAGCAGTCTGCAGGGTGAGTCATATTATTTACAAATTACCAAAGGACTCCAAATAATGGTTAAAAATTTCCCCTCAGCCTATGCCGCCACCGATGCTGCCTGGTGCAGCTCCGAGTTTGTGGAGAATCTCCACGAGAAGCTGGGCAGCTTCAAGCTGGAAGTCCAGGAGTGCTTCAAGCCCTGCGCGATGATCTACCAGCCGGTGTGCATCACCAATGGCAAGTACCGTGCCGAGCTGGCCAACTCCTGCCTGCTGGAGACATTCAACTGCGCCCTCCAGGTCTCCGGCGCCCAGCCCGCTGAGACGTTCCGTGTCCTGCGCGCCGAGAAATGCTAGAGACGGGATCGGAACGGAATACAATGCAGGCCCTTCTTTTGTTCGGAAATAGTCGGGCTATTGTGTGGAACGGAAATATAACCTAACGAATTTATGAGACACGAGTAAACGACTTGTTAATGAAGGTGTCGCAGTGGGAGGGAGTTGCGAAAGTGAAACGATTTTATGGCACGAGCAGTTGGGTTTTTTTATTTGCAGTTTGAACAATGAGTTTGGGGAAAAAAAACGAAAACGAAAAGAGTGGATCTGATCAGATTAGCATAGATTATAGGTACATATTAAAGTCTACTAATTCGTATTGCGACATGTTCTTACCCAAAACATTTTTATAAAGCTAAATATTATATAAATACTTTAAATATTCAGCCACACAATTCATTAAAACGAGTGCCTCCACACAGCAGGATATGCGCCTTGGAGTTAACCCTTGCCATTAACCTTAACTTTTTTATGTATTGCTTGTAAGCCTCAATGTGACATCCTCTGGAAGATGACACCAGTGTGCATCACATCTCCTTTTTATCGGCCGTCTTCTCAGGCCGTTCATCTGTCAAGCCTCATTAGGTTCCACTCATAACACTGCTTCCGTTATCCTTTGCTCCGATCTTCGTTCTTCCGTTATGCGAGTGTTCACAGAGATCGAGTTCTCCTTCGTCTCCAAGATCCCCAAATGATGATAAGGCGGAAAACAGCTCTTGATCAAGTTCTTCTCTAAGACCTCCAAGCAGACTTCTAACGATGATGGAAAAGCACATACATAGTTGGATGACAAGCTCTAACAAGAGATTAGTTGATTAGGTTTAAACAAAATGCGGTTTTGTCTTATATTCTTGTATTATAATTCAATTAGATCCAAAAGGAAGATACCTCTTATGAAGATAAAGCTTTACCGGAATTCGTATAAAGTTTATTTGTGCCATCCAACTTGTAGTTTCCATAACCCTTAGATTCTCCCTTCTCAAATATTATAAGAATGAATGTTGCCTTCGTTTCCTAAAGTCCAACTTATTTCCCAAAAAGCTACTATATTAAATAAGATGTAATGGTGTTTTCTCAACCCTCAATTCCTTTCAATAAATAACCAATTACTTTTCATGTTCTTTCCATTTGAATGGTTCCAAAAATCAGTGTTTATATTTTATTTTACATGCAAATTAGTATCACATTAACAAAGTAAATATATTGCGCTGGATAATAAATAGGTGAAATTACAATATTTGGAGGTATTACCCCCTCTATGATTGAGATCTGTTCAGTGTTGTGAGTTCAATGGGTGGGGTTCAGTTTGTGGGTGGAGTGAGTCCTCCTCAGCAGAGCGTTCCTGGCAACTGGCTGAAGCTCTGGCAGAGTAGAGAATGCAGCAGATCGTCGTCTACCCTCTTCTGGGAGTTGGTCCAGAAAAAGGTGCCGTTATCCGTGCTGATGTACTGCAGCGGCAACTGCAGATCCCACACAGAACTGGGCACTTGCTGGGGGGTGTTGCTACTATGGATGTTGCTGGTGTTGATGTTGATGTTGCTGCTGCTGCTGTTGCTGTTGCTGTTGCCACTGTGATGCGTGTGCTGGCAGTTGCGTCCATGCTGGCAGGCCCCACAGCTCCGGGCACTGACCTTCTCCACGTAGACACTGCTTATCAGGGTGGGCGTGTTGGGCGGCTGGGTGAGGGACAGCTCCTCCAGCTCCTCCTGGGGGGATTGCCTCAGCTCCAGGCCATACTTTTGCGTAGATTCCTCGGGAGCAGCTTTGCTCTCGTCTGTTATGAGCAAGTCCAACTGCGGTGGCTGCTGTAACTGTTGCTGTGTATTGTTGAGATCCACGTTGTTGGGATGGGCCAAGGTCAGCTGGGCGGGTCGACCTTTGCCACCCACTGTCAGCAGACGTCGCAACGGCAGCCAGACTTTGCGCATGCGCTTCGCAGGCGTCGTTGGCATCGCCGATGGGCTGCTGCTGCTGCCGCTGTTGGCCGTCAGGTTTTTCGTATCCAGATACATGTCGTGTCGAGAGCTTTGTGGCCAGCTTTTCCTGGTTCCTTCAATGGGGGTTTCTTGTTGGAGTGCAGCGAGCGTTGCGTGTGCGCACCTCGCGAGACCTGCTCGATAACTGATGCTGCTGCGCCGGCGTCGCTCATATTTATATATGAGCCGCTGTCGCTGCGCTGCCGCTGGCCAGTCAAGAGTGAAATCGTACGCCGGCTGATCTCACGAGCGGCGGTAGTAACAGCAACAGCAACAAGCAAGCACCGTACGAAATTTGAGTGCACTCTCACACACACCGGACCAGGGCCTTGGCCGGGGGTGAGAGGTGAACCTTTTTATGTGCGCGTATTTCCCAAATAAATTCCAACAGGAATCCACAAGCTCCCCCCGCTTCTTGTTTCTGGTGTGTGTACTTTTCCCATGCACGTACAATCGACAAGGGCCGCTTGATGAGTTTTGGCTGCAGGTAGAAGAGAAGACGAAGACGACGCGGCTGCACAGTGGTCACATGTGGCTTAAAATGGTCTGGAAATATAAATATCGAATTGAGATCCAATTGTAAATCCTTTCATTACTCGAAGGTTCATAGAATGTGATGTGATAACTTACCTTGAAATTACAAAGACTTGTCAGAAAAATACTAAAGGAAAATGTTAGAATAAAATATGAATTTGTATATTTGTAGAATATATCCAGCATTCTTTATAATATATACCGACAGCAAAAGAATCAGCTACCCAAGATTAACCACTTGAAATGCAAGGTAACTCACAGCAAGGTAAAACTCACAGGTTAGAGTCCATAATAAGCAACAATTACGCAATTAAAGTAGGAAAATATGAATACAAATATTAATTATTTTATTTAGAGGAACATATTGGAAAAATTAAAAAAAAGCCCCTTAAATTAATAACTTTTTGAAATATAGATAGATAGATCTATAGAAAGATAAACAGATAGATACTCTATCTAGATAGAAAGATAGATAGATAAGTAGACCGAAATTCCTAATTAATTAAATTCCCCTTAATCCTAAGCACCCTGAAAACCATCCAAAACCACTGTGCACATCGCCTGTTCCTCATTTATGCACGACTGACTTTGTTTTCACATTCACACGGTACCCAGAGCCCCGGAGCCGGAGCCCAGTAGTGCTCGTCCATGGGTTGTTGTCCGGCCTGGGCTTCAGGGTTCGCTGTTCGCTGCTCGGGACTCTGGCTTAGGGACAGGGGCAGGGGTGCCCAGTGCACCACAGGGCCGTAGTCACGAAGGGGCCGGGCCCTGGCAGCACCTGTTCCCTTCTGCGAGCGTGGGACTAAGACGCTGCGCATTTCCGTCCTGGGGAATTGAAGACAAAACCAGCAAGGCAAAGGCACAGGCAAAGGCGCAGGCGTCGCTGCTGTCGATGTCTTCGAGTGTGGGAAAGGGCTTATAAGAATTTCACTTGGTTTTCGGCTTTTTGGGCACTATTATTGTTGTTTCTGCTTCGGTTTCTGTTTCTGTTTCCCCTGCGAAGTGATTTTGTTTCGGGGCGAGCAGCTGTTATTGCTACTTGTTGGCCTGCTTGTTGTCATTTATAATCAAGGCTCGCAGCGACCGGCGCTGATAAGTTCATTTCGAGAGGGAACAGGGACTAGTCCCGCCAAGGGGATTATGACATGTTGTGGTTCACACGCTCGCTGGCAACTGGGATCTGAGGTCTGGGAACGGGCTTGGGCTTGGGCCTGGGATGGTGTCTCGGTGTGTGGATGGGGATCTAATGAGGCCGTGACCTGATTCGGACAGCAAGTCCTTGCCGGATCGCAGGTTTCCACAATGCACAACAATCGGAGTTAGCTGCCACAACTAGTTAGGCCAGCTCAGCTACGAACCCGGTTTCGGTACGTATTTTTTTCTCGACTTTTTGTTGCATTTTATTTGTGGCCGAAACTCGTGCCAATCGCGTGTGCACCGCACGCTTGAGCCCAAGAGATCTCTAGCCTCGACTGCACTCCACTCCACTCAGCCACTCGGCGGCCCGAAGCGGCTCTCTTGCCTTTGGCCGCTATTAATCTTGGCTAAAACCCCCCGCCATCACCCGCGCACTTTTGCCCCCAATCAGCGTCTAGGCTTTGAACTGCACGTTTGCTAAATTGAAAGCGACTGACTTGGCAACACACGGACACCGACTTCAACTTCAACTGCGAATCCGAATCCACGACCGGCGATGCCAGCCTCAGCTGCGACTTCGACTTCCAAGCTTGTGCCGGGACTTGCGCCTTTTCAGCGACAGACACTTAGAGTAGTTGGGCATTTATACACTGCTCTTAGGAGGGCCTTACGGTCACAGGATGTATTAAAAATCAATGGTTAAGGGGATTGTGGAGCCTCTACAAATTTAAATACATGGATTTATCAACTTTAAATAAGAAGTTTAATACCATTTTATTGGTAAAGAAACACAATTGATGCATAGAAAGGTTTATTTGGGGTTTTTTTTTAATTATACAAATGTTTAGTCTTTTTTTTTTATTTTACTCTAGTAATTATATGAAGGTATAATCATTTCCTTAGCATTTAAGGACCCGCTCCTCTTGAGAGCATCTCCTATTCGCTTCTCAGTGACCACTTAACATACAATTTACCCATCGGCGACTATTTGGCTTTTAAGCTTTTGGTTCACACGACCGGCGATGGCAACAAGTTTTTTTTGTGCAAAACTATATACTATATATACACACATCGCGGACAGACACGCGGACGGTCACATATGACAAGCAATTAGTGTGCATTGAGGTTAGTCGAAAATGGCTTTGCGGTTCGTCCGTGTCCGTGTGTCTGCGTCTGCGATGATTATTTTGCATATTCGCATTGCTCATACGCCACGTGTGCCGGCCAAGTTGAAAGTTGAGGAGGCATCTTGAAAGGCGAGCCATCGCAGCGATGCCTTGACTTGAGATGCTTAATTGTTGTGGCCGTAGTGAGCAGTGAGCAGTGAGCAGTCAGCAGAAAGCCGAGATCCGAATGCCGAATGCCGATTGCCGAATGGCCGGCAAACGGCTAACGGAAGTCATGGCCAGAAGACAAACAAACAGAGCGATTCTGCAGCATCATGGGAAATGCTTAGCCAGGCAAAAAGTCCCAGCTCAGGCCACAAATAAAAAAAATAACAACTCCAAGGCGTCCAACCACAAGTGTCATATTGCCGCCACGGCGATAAAGCCCAGCTCGAACGGCAGCTGGCTGCGAATAAAGAGCGACGCACATAAAAAACCAGGCAACATTTTATACACTCTGTGCTGACCAGTAGCCCTGAGATCAGCGAATTAAAAAAATTTATATATGAGGCGGGCGAAAAACAAATCTTAGAACGACAACCGGATGTTCAAGTTTATGACGATTCCCCGGGTGGCAAAGGGTTGCTATTCCTATGGAGCCTTAGTATGCAAAAAAAAAAAAATTAAGCAGAGTTATTCGGAACCCCCAATGCGCCGAGATAGCGAAACTGTTACACTTAATCGATACGCTTCAACGAAAAGTCAAGCCGAAGCCAAAGCCATCATAGTGGTTGTGCACTGAGCAAAAGAATCGGGCAATATCGATTTCCTTGAGCCACTTTTCTAAAAGTTTTGGAATATTTGTATGCAGCTTCGATTAGGTATTTATTTTAAATTAAATTGAAAATGTGAATTATAATCATAAATTGGCATACTAAAAATTAAAATAGCAAATTAATTTGTTTGGAAAACTTAAGAGTCTAAAAGTAAATAAGAACTAATTATCCCATAATTTTCTTACTAGCTAAAATAGCTTGTAAATGTAACGTTTTAAGTAAATTCACATATAAATATTGGCATGTTAAAATCATGTTTAACTATTTATAAATACCCTTATTTTGTCTCATTTTAATATCCAGCAATATCGATATCCTAGGATATTACAGAAATAATATTTACAATTTAAATTAAATTAAAATAAAACCATTATCCTTCTTTAATATCAAATGCTAATGCCCTAAGTACCTTCTGTCATCCCAATTAAATTTCTCTCCGTGCAGTTGTCGCAGTCATCATCATCAGCCAAGCATGCGACATAATTGCGCGAGTTAAGGCCCCTGTCCCCTCCTAACCCACTCCCCGGTCGCCCACTGCCCCCCTCATTGCTGGACTGAAAAGTCAACCCGCTTGAAATCAACCAGCAGCTACAGCAACAAAAGCAGCAACAGCAACAGCCGGAGCAGCAACAACATTTCAGCAATCCATCGGATCGCATCACAATCCAGCCATCCGTCCAACGTGTGGGAAACACACGACAAATCTGTTTCCCACGGTCTCGTAAAGTAGGCACCACACACACACATTGAGAGTGGTACCCTAGCTGGCACAGTCACAGTCACAGTCACAGTAGTCGGTGGTGGTGGTAGGCTCCCCCAAGTCTCCTCGTAGGTGCGAGCGAGCGGCAAATCGACTTCGACGAACGGCGAATGGGAGCCAAGCACTGTCATCATTGACAATAAGTATGACATGGGTGCGGGCAGCGGGGGCCAGGCAGTGGGGGGCCGTAGGGAGAACGTCTGAGAGCCACGCGCAGTCGGTGAGAATGAGATCCAATCCGAGCGGAGCCCAGAGTTCCCTCTCTCTCTCTCTCTCTTTCTGTGTCTCTACGGCACTGCAATCAATTGAAGACGACGCGCGCCAGAGCACAGCCACAGGCGCAGATACTTATACAGATGCAGAGGCACTTGTAGCACGCTCGCTCTCTCGAGCACAGTGGAAAAAAATATAAAATATTTTCAGAGGATAACAAATTTTATAATATTATCTTTTTTATAATAAAAATTATAAATATAATTAAGATATTAAAAAAGGACTGCAATCATTTCTATCGTTTTTATATAGTCTACTTTTTGGGGCCAATCAGGAGTCTTGGATTACTTTAAATTCAAACTTGATCATGATAATGTATTTGTTAAAGATAAATATACTGCAAACAAAGTACTATTATGTAGGGCAAATTCGTAAAAATATTTTTTTCACCTTAAAAAAATTTACAAAAATTTTAAATCTATAATAACATTAAGAAAAATGTCAGAAGACTGGCCATCGTATTATTTCCCTATTTCCCTTCAATGACGAAGGTTCTTTAGCAAACTTTACTACCAATCATATTCCAATTCAGACTTGAGTTTTTTTAAGGGCACTGATCGTAATAAATTTGTCTCGCTGAACCTTTTCTTTTTATGTTTAGCGGCTTTTTGTTGTTCGTAGTTCAGGTTTTAAGCTAAGTTAAACCTCTACTTGATTTTATATACATGATTTAACCTTTGGCTATATGCCAGGATTTAATAATTTTTATCTAAATCTAAATCCCTATTGTTTTGTAATTTTATGCAACATATTATTAACAGTCTAGACCCACTGTGGCTCCGCAGACGATCCAAATCCAACCCCAGCGCCGCGGCGGCTTACAGTAGCCTCTCTTTGTGCCGCTGCCGAGCGCCGCTACCGATCCGAGACCGAGTTCGGCTCGGGCCGAAGAGCCTGGGAACGCGTGTGTGTCTGTGATCATGCGGGAGCTTTGTGGACACGAGAGCTGCGATCCGGGAGAGTGGCTGGCACACGGGTCGTATAAAAGTAGGGCTGGGAACTAGTTTGCCACTCATTTCGTAAAAGTGCCGCCTGTTGAACGCACCACAGTGCAGCGTCTCGTAGAAACCCATATGAAACCGACCGAAATCGGACGTGATAATGTGCCGCCGAGCGATCTAAGAAAGCCAACAGAACAGTCCTTCGGAGAGCCAAATTAACCGGAGAGCCGCCAACCGATCATGGTCATGGAGATGTCCAAGACGTATCAGTACCGCAAGGTGATGAAGCCCCTGCTGGAGCGCAAGCGCCGGGCCAGGATCAACAAGTGTCTGGACGACCTCAAGGACCTGATGGTGGAGTGCCTGCAGCAGGAGGGCGAGCATGTGACGCGGCTGGAGAAGGCCGACATCCTGGAGCTGACCGTGGACCACATGCGGAAGCTGAAGCAGCGCGGTGGCCTCTCCCTGCAGGCAGTGGCCGGAGTAGCGGGAGGCAACAGCCCGCCCAGCGCCACCAGCACCGCCCACGTGGAGTCCTTTCGCTCCGGCTACGTGCATGCCGCCGATCAGATTACACAGGTCCTGTTACAGACTCAGCAAACCGATGAGATTGGTGGCAAGATTATGAAATTTCTCTCGACGCGACTAATCGAACTGCAGACGCAGTTACTCCAGCAGCAGCAACAACATCAGCAGCAGCAACAACAACAATCCCTGGGCCGCTTATCCTTCCCGCTGCTGGGTGGCTATGGTCCGACGGCCGCCGCTGCCGCCGCCAACTACGGTGCCTTCCTAACCGGCAAGGACGAACTGATCGATGTGACCTCCGTCGACGGAGCCGCTATGTCCGAGACGGCGTCGGTCAGCTCGCAGGAGTCCGGCGCCTCGGAACCCGTCTGGAGACCCTGGTAACGCCCGTTAGATCCTATCTTAGTATTACGACCGCAACCCAAAAATGGCTATTAACCGTTCAAGCAACAGGATCCGTTGTCTTCCAAAGTAAATCATAACAAACAAAGTACATTTGGGGACGATTCCCTAATCGGCCTCAGATTGGTTTTGAAATACTTCTAGTTTTAGCTACGATAATTGTTTAATCTCAACTGTGATATAACTAATGTACGATGATCGATCCAGTGAATATTTTCGAGTGCGCTGATTTCCTAAAGCAGACGTTTCCTAAGTTCATTACTTTGTTGCGCTCTCCTTACTTGTTTAGATGCCTATTTTAAGCTTTAAATAATTTATAAATGTTAATTTATGGTTAACTGTGGAGAAACAAATCAAAACATATATAAATATAAAACATAAAAATCAAAATAAATACAACATTATTACTCTGGGAGATTGATGGGGATTAAGTAGAGATTTCTGTAAAAATGCCCAAAAGGATTACATATCTTATAAATATCGTTTTTTATTTAGCTTATATTCTTTTACTTAAATTGAGTTTAACTAGGCAATAGTAGGACTCTTGCCTATATATAATATTACTTAAAATATACAATTTAACAGGCCTCTTAACTGAGACATTTTAGTATTTGGAAGTTTGAACATAGCCCGTCGGCAAAAGTTGTTTAAAATTAAAGTTACACAAGCCATTAGTCTCCATTATTATTTTTTTTAATTTATACAACAAATTAATCTTTATATCTCCAGTATTTATTATTACCCTTCACATATTTATAATATATTGAACAATAATATAATATTTCTTGTTTTCAAGCGTAATGCTAGAATATTGAAGTATTAATGTAATATTTTCAATATAAAATATTCATTGTATATATATGCTAGCATATTTAGCTTATATTTACCTTTCGATTAATGACTTAATTACCCTTAAATTGTTAATTGGTAGCTGATTCAGCCTCAATGTATGCTACGCCTTTTCGCCTTTACCCTGATTCATAACTTAAGAAGATCATCTAATTGGAACCCGAGCCCGAGCCCGATTTCCAGCAATCTGATCGGCAATCAACAGATCCTCTCTACCTGCACTGGAAACTGGTTGGAAAGGGAATAAAAAAGCAACAGGCCAAACAACCCCCGATTATCTGTATCTTCGTACCTGCTGGCAGGTAAATTGATCAACAATAAGACCTGAGAAAAGGTTCAGGATCGAATCGGATTAGGGTCCCCGCTCGTTTTTCAAATGAGTCATGCCAATTAACAAAGGATCTCGCTGCCTATTTATTTCGTGTTGTGTTGTTGATTTGTAAAATGGAAAATCGTAGCCAGGAAATTCTGATTTATCCGCTATTGTTTTGGTTATATTTTGTATTCTGAGAGAATGTTGAGTCAAATGTATCAGAATTTTTGTTGCGGTTGAAGATCCCGAAATGGAGGGAAGCTGCCAATCAACAAGGGATTTAACCTCCCTTTAATTATTTTAATTGAGCTGAAAGGATTTCAAGTAAAAATTGAAATAAAAAACAATTGAAATTTCTTTTAAATTGTATATATATTTTGATTTGTGTTTTGTTTTTTTTTTTTTTTGTAAATGTTAAAAAATGTATCACAATTTTGTAAAGCTTGAGTTGATCGGCTTGCGTGTTAATTTTTGTGGAACATTGTCAAAAATTAACGGAAGACGTGATTTAAAGCTGGAGATCCCATCATGGAAGACATAGTTGCGAGTTGGAGTCGTTGTGGGGATTTCGCTTAGGCCTGGACCCAACGATCCTGGAACTGGGCAACGGCCACCTCGTTGGCGGTGCTGCAGCCGAGGGGCTCGACGAGATCGTTGTCAGCGGGCAGATCGGAGACGGCGGTCCAGAAGAAGGTGCCATGGGCGGTGCGGACGAAGTGGACGGGCACGGTGGGCAGTTGCTCGAACTCGTAGTCCTCCATGTCGCAGGACTGGGAGAGGCGCTCGTTGGCCTCGTTCTCGAAGGACTCGAGGGAGGCGCACTCCAGCGAGGCGTTGCGGCTGTTCTCAATGGATTCGAGAGATTCCAGGGAGTTGGCCTTGATGCTGTTCTTGAGGTTCTGCTCCTCCTCCTGCTCGACCTGCTGCTGCTTGAAGATCTTCTGGAGCAGCTTCTTGACGCTGTAGGACAGCTTCTTGTTCGACTTGATGGTCATGGTGTTGGCGGTGTTGGTCTTGTTCTGGCACATTTTCGTGGAGATGAGTTGTGTTGATGTTGATGTGTACTGTACGAAGCGTTGAGCTCGAATGATGTCTGATCCTCCGAACTCGGGGCCTTTTATACCCGCAGGACGAGGGAGAAACCCGAGCCCAAGCAGGTCACAAAACACCGAGTGTGGGAAACTACAAGGATACGTGTTCAGAAAATCCTATACACAGTACGCAGCACAAGGCAGGGCAACAACAAAAACGGCAGGTGTGTTTTTCTGCCTTTTTCGAAAAAGGGACTGCATCGGCATTAACCTGCGTGCGTCGGAGTGTGACGGCATGTAGCTCGGCACCGCTCGCACCTGCTGGCGGTTCGGGCAATTTTATCCTGCTGCAGGATCGTGAGAAACGAGACTTTCTACCAGTTCCCACAGTTTCGAAAGGATCCTTTTTGAAAAGGAGATTCGTTTTTTTCCTCCTTATTTTGTGTGTTGTTCCCCGTTTCTGCTGATCACTTTTGGTTTTTATGTGCACTTATCTTATCAAGGATGTGCGTGCGAGGGGGACGCACGATGCTGGGGAACGGGGATCGGGGGCGGGGAAAATCCCTTTTCGATTTCTCGAACACGTGTGCAGCTCGGGAACGTGGGAGAATATTTTCAATTTTCAACGCTCGAACGGAGGCAAACAATTAAGAGCTGCCCCGAACCGAACCCGAGGATCACATAGCTCAATAGGCAAACAATCTGACGATCCTCGACCGACGACTCCTCCTCGTTTAATGCGCTGTAATTTGAAATTTATCAAATTGTATGTGGAGGCGAGACGGGGCATAAATAATGGTCGGAGGGAGCTGGGGCTGGAGGACAAGGATCGTCGACGAAGGAGTTGCTTTTAATTTCTGTTGCTGATGGCACACAATTAGCAGGGGACCAGCGCGTCTCTTATTGAGGGGCATTCTCTGCCTGTGCGATGAGTAAAAAAATAAAATAAGACGGGGAGGCGGAGGAGGACCACGAGGATCACGCTGGAGGAGCACACGCACAGCGAGCGTTTGTCCTTCTTTTTGTGGTTCCTTTTTTTTTGGGTCGGGATTGGACACGTGATGGCGCGTGAGGCGCTGAAGCCAGGACGGTTCCCAGGATCCCTCTGTGTTTTTTATCTGCTCCTTTTGGATATCTCTGGCGTACTTAATGGATTGTCCTTTGACTTGGCCATAAATATTTGGAACCCGGTGTGAGTTGGGACACATTGAGCAGCGAGATCCTCTGAGCTCGGTGAGAAGTTGTAGGCTGGCGTTAACAGTTCGTCCTGGGTCCCCAGATCTATTGATCCTCTGCTGAGGTGATGATGATTACTGGGTTGGTCTTTGTTAGATTTGGGTGGGTTTGGTTATACATCGATCGATGAGTAGAGATTCAGAGGTTGGGAGATAATTGCTCCAGAGGTCCTTGGAGTTTTTTATGGTACAATTTTAAAGCCTTCTTTTACCATTACGAAATTGGGATTAGGTAATAAAAATAGAAAAATATTTCTGAAAGGGGAAAAAAGGATTCAAACTAAAATATTGTACATTATAATTAATTTAATTTACAAATTGAGGACAGATTTTATTTGCATATATTCCTATATTTATTTATTTGCATAATTCTAATACGGATTATGGAATTAGTTCCCTAAAAAGAATAAATACTAGTGGACAAAAAGTTCCATTATTTTCATTGAATATGTATATAATGTAATGAATATGTAATATAATTTTTAAAATAAGTGAGAGCTATATTTGAGGCTCATACAATATACATACTTTATGTATAGATTTACAAACTTACTACCCCTATTACATGCTTTCCAGATATTTTTATATCTTTTTATTTTAGCTCAATTTCAAATAAGATATTTGGAAAAACAAAGCCCATAGAAGCCTGCCCTATATATGTATCTATGTACAGAATTAAGATCTATAAAGTCCAGGCACCACAATCCGCCACAAAGTGGCTTTGATTGAGAGGTACAATATTTCTATAAAAATCCCTTGGGTTTTATCTTCAATCTATTCAATATCCTTTGCTGGATCAACAGTACCAAATTATTGGATTACTTCTTGGAAATTGTCCCTTTATAGCCTTGGACGTTTCGTCCGAACCCAAAACATTATCAGAGTCCGAGTCCAAATCCTCGCTCCGTTTTCGGTTCACTCATGCTACCGCATTATTTGGGCCTTATTATGCACGGATTGTGTCGATCTAATTGTGTTTTTGGTCCTGGATATTTTCGGTTGACTCATTGCCCCCAGTTTTCTCTGTTTTTTTCTCGGGCTATGTTTTGTTTTGAATCTTTTTTTGCCTCGATTTTATTGTGTGCCCACGTGCAGGCCCAAAACAAATAAAAATAGTTAACCATTTGGGTTGGGAAACCGAACTAAGGCCCCGCTGGGGGTCCCAACATTTTTCTGGTGGTGACTACTGTGGTGCCTTCCATTTCTCTCCGTGGCCTTTGTGCGAGTGTATCTTCCACGGAAATCTTTGGTTGAACACGTGCACTGATTTCTTATCGCCGGCCGATCACTTAAGGTCCCAAAACTGTAGATTAGCCCGACGCACACAAAAAAAGGGAGAAAGAGAAAAATAAAATAAAGTAAAAATAAAATCAACCTGACCCTGGCACTCCATTGTCTTTCCAAATCCCAAGGGGGTGGGAATGATCGTGTTTGTACACGTGACGACCTCGTTTCGCTCGCAGCAGGGTGTTACTGCGCCGAGATCACGTCCCTCGGTCCACATCCACCCATCTGGTCATATGGTCATCCACCTACAGTTACGGCCATACACTATATCTGTCCAAAAACGCCGCAACGTGAGCAACTTGCGAACGTGAACATTTCACACATGTGCGGCGATTTGCAGAGGGAAAAGCCCATGCCATCGATCATTGAGGTCGTTTCGTTACCACTCCTCCTCCTCCTGCTAGTTCCAAAAAATTTCCGCAGGTCCAGTTACACAGGACACGGGACTTTCCACACCCGCTAGGATGCGGACGAGAGGATGTGCTAACTGCCCGAATCTGTTACGGTATTTCCGTTTACAATCTCCGTGGTCAGCAGCGTGAACATCAAACGAGGCGTGCGAAAAATTCCGTTGAACGTAAGACGAGTCGAGTCGAGCCTCTCTGGAGTTATGCAGAGGATGAGCCACAGATACGAGTATGGGACAGAAATAGGATAAGCCTCAGATTTCGGATGAGCTGGATGTCTAAGATGACCTACAGTCCACTAGAGCGATCAGTCCACATGTGTCGAATGGCATAGAACAGGGATAGACTCTTACAGAAGTATACATATATTAAGTCGAATTCTAGGTGACCTTTAATAACGTAAAGCACATAAATTATGCAAGATTTTATTCACCAGTTAAAACCTTTACTTCAAATGAAATTTATATTAACTTTAAAGGAAATTATATGAATAATTTTTATGATATTAAATCAAGCTTAATACAGCTTCAATAAGGCTTCAAAGTTTCAGATTTAAAAGATTTATTTTATTATTATTATAATTCTTTTACTAAATAATAAATAAATAAATAACTGTATTCCTGAGCTTCATGCATTTTCAAATAGTTTACTTATTGAATTTACTTAGAAATTAAATAGGTTTTAAATGCGAAATCAGTTTGACATGTTCTTTAAAAACGAATCTAAATAATAAATAAATGGGTTGAATGTTTTAGATAAGGTAATATTATTTTATATAATATTTGTTTGTAATATTATTATATTATGTATAACATAATTTGAATATGCTGTCAGTACATATTAAAAATTACAGACATAGAATTTATATAAAATATTGTAAGTATTTAATATTTTACACTAAACTGCGTAGCAAAGCATCCGCAAACACTCTCAACCAGAGGGTATTCGGGCATAACTAAATTTTAAATACGATATCTTCGACCCACGTGGTGGTTTCTTTGGTTTGATAATGATAAAATAACACAGACAGTAATAAGTGCGGTGATACAACACACATGTGGGGTCCATTTAGTCATCAGATTACAACGAGGGACGACGCTGCCTGCACTTGACCCGAGACAGCGCGACATTTTCAAAAGTCTTTTATGTTCGGTTTTATTTTTTAGTTTACAAATTAGTATGTGCGATGGTACATATGCGGGAGGCCAGTTCCAGGAATCTGAATATCGTGTTGGTTTAGGATATCCTTGGTTCGTTCCTCAATGATCAGGATCCCGTTGCTCGATCACCCGTCCCCGCCCATCACTCAGCGCGCACGTGCAGAGGACAAAAGGGGTCGTAATTGACGGCTAACTCGTTGGTCGGGGACCCTCCCCGGCTGAAAATAATACAATGGCGATATGTGAGCCTGTCCAGGGGTTCGGGGAGTATGCAGATTCGATGACACCCAGCAACACGTGCACCGCAGTGTTAAGCTGTTGATCGAGGCGTAGACAGGTCTCAGTTTTGCCTTATTTTTTGTTAGTTTTTTGTCTTTGCCACTCGGGGGCGTCGCTGGCCAGGGGTTTGTCTGGCTTTAAGACCCGGGACCTCCTACTTGGACCCGGGGGAGGACTAGGGCTCCGCTGAGGAGGTCCCAGAACAGACTTTGTTTGGATCGTCCATCAGGTGGAGGGAGGAATGGCTAATGTGAGCCTTTTACTCTTGAAACGGGGTAATTATTCCAACGAATTGTGTTGCGCTACAAGGGGTAAGAAATCGTCAAATCTTCGGCATGGAAGCCGATCTTTGTGGAAGATAATTATGCTGGTATTTACATAAGGATGTACATTGTGAGAAATACAAGACATTATTGTTCGACAGTATTTTAACATAACTAATTAGAAATATTTATGTCAGACAAATTTATATTTTTGTTCGAGACGGGTCTCTTTTATAAGGAATACACAAAGTATGATTTTTTTGACGGTATTGGACCATGAAAAAAAAAAAATTTGTATGGTTTATACTTACTTTTTATATAAAACTATGATTATGATTTCTTACTATTCTTGTTTATATCTGATTTAATTTTTTAATATTTCGGCATGCTTTCTAATAGAAAGTTTCTATACTATGTTTAATATATTATTATTTATTCAAAGCTGAACGAATTTCTTAGCATTTTAAAGTCAAATTTGGCATATATGTATTTGTGTGATTTCTGATATAAATTTCGGAAATTCTTCGACTATATTTGGAAAATATTGCCGTTAGACTTGTGATCTTTATTTATTTATTTTTTCTATAGGCAATTTCTTCATATTTTCAAGATTTAATAATGCTGATATTGGAGTTTTTCTAAAGATTCATCAAATTCTGAAAAAGCTAATAAATATATAACCCAGCCAAGTTATTTGCTAAATAATGAAGTCAAAGAATTTAGGTTTTTGTATAATATTTTTATTTATTACTATTAAAGCTTTGTTAAGTGTTTATCTGTTTATGGTCTAAGTCTTAACAAACTATTAAAGCTGGAGGCGTAATTATGTCCTAGGTAAAGCTGTTATCACAGTGTTAACGATTCAATTGGAAGACATGATTCGTTGTTGAAAAAGTTGCTGATAGAAGACAGGATTCGGTGTTGCTGCTGCTGTTGATGATGAAGAAGTCGTTGCTGCAGGATGAATTACCAGGGGCGCCACATGCTGGGCTTGGGGCTGGCGGCGGCCTCGGATTCCTCGGTGTCACTGTGATAGCCCGAGGAGGCGGGGCTGATGGGACGGGAGGCGGTTTCCAATTGGGATGTAGTTGCGGAAGCTGACTGCTGATCGGCCTGCAGCATGCGCTGGAACTCCACGCCCAGGTGCGTCATCACCGTCTTGCCCACGTCGACGCTCATGGCCGGGGTGCAGGCCATCACACGGGAGATCTCGCTGACGGCGTTCATGTAGCCGTTCTTGAAGCTGTCCATGGGCAGGGGGGCCACCGGCGCCTGTTGGGCCACGACCTGTTTGCGCATGAAGACCAGGGCGGCCTCCAGCATCTCGGCTTTGTCCAGGCGAAGGATGGCGTCGTCGCCCTGGAACTCAGCCACAAGTGTCTTCAGTGTGTCCAGGCACTTGTTCATGCGGGCCCGACGCTGGCGCTCCAGCAGGGGCTTCTTCACCTTCAGATAGTGCTGAGTCTTCGACACGAATTGGGTCTCGTTGCTGGTCTGAGGAGCCATTTTTATTTTATTTCGTTTGGGTTCGTTTTGAGGAACTGAGCGAGCTGTGGATGTGTGGACTGATTGCAGGATGCTGCTCGAATGATGCTGGGTTCGACGGCTGCACCGGCTTTTATACCCGCAGCGAGAAGGTCCTTACTGGAGGACCTGCTACCTGCGGGCACCGTGGAGAGATCTGGAAATCTTATTGCCGTGCGTGCGTGGGAAAGGAAATCGGTTTTGGCTGTAGTTTTGGGTCTCTTCTTGGGTCCTTTGTGTGCGTTTTGCTCCTTTCAATTGTCTAGCCAAGGAGTAGGAGGAGGAGGAGTGTGTGTCCTGGTCCTGGATCCTTTGTAGCTGCAATTAAACCGTAAAATGCTGGCCAAGACGTGAGAACGTGGTCCAAGAAATATATGTCTGAGCTCATACCCAATTGTCTGCGACAAACTGATTTGGTTTGGGTCAACAAATGAAAATCAAACTGGGTAAAATTGTAATTGTAATTGTCTTGTTTGTGGCTAACTGATCCTTGGATCGTTGAGAGGAGGAAGAAGTAGACCTTGGTCCCCACTCAGGATGAGGATGGCCTTATAAATATACTTTTCCATAATTATAAAAAAAAAATAATGATCGTAGATTTATTTTACCATATTTTTTGATGCAATTCTTTACTATATGAATTTGTCTGTTTTTAATTTTAAAAAGATTCCGATACATTTTCATACACCAATTCGAATAGCGACAAATAGGACTACGCAACTTTAAAGTGCCTAAGAAAAACATTATTTCGATTCCCTTAATCACATTAGTTCTTAACCCCGATATGACTTTTCAAATTAACGCTATCCTCTCTTTATGATAAATACTCTTTAATCTTGAGTTTCCTACAAACAAGCACTTAAATCCTTTTGCTAGATGGAGATCCCTCCTCGGCCCATAAATCCAAGTCTGATATTTAAGAACAACCCCTAATGGTTACCCCAATTCCCATTTCAGATCCAACTCGAGTCCCGAGAAAGTGGACAGATTGAGGGGTCTTCAGGGGTCCCTCTCGGCTGGTGTTTTGCTCGATTTTCATATCGTGAGAACCGCTCGAGACGCGTCGTGTGTTTCCCACGCGATGTGCACACCTGCCATTTAAGACGCTTATATGGTTACGATTACAAACACTCACACAGTGCCAGAGGACACCAATACCCGGGCACTCGGCAACACAGAAGCAACAACCAGATGAGGGCACTCCACTCCACTCCGTCGGTTGTCTGCTGTCGGCACACATTTATTGCGCCGGCGCGACGCTTATTATCAGCCCAAGTAGCAATCGTCGTGTGACTGACTGCCGACTGGCTGGCTGACTGACGGACTGACTGACTGAATGACTGGCTGACTGATGGGCCGACTGACTTGACTGACCTACGGATTGACGTCCCGACTGATTGCCGGCTGCTTTACTTTAGTTTTTCACTCTTGTCGCCGTCATTGACGATTGTTTAATTTAAATTGCCGGCTACCAGTCGGTGGGCTTAATGAGTATAAAGAAACACGGCAAGAAAAGGCTCTGATTTTGTGGTGTTCATCATTACCTAAGGCTAACTTTCCCAAAATCAGACCCTTCAAGTTTCAGGTTAATGCAATGAATGGTTATTAAGTAGCCTTAACTTAAGCGAAGAGTTCTCTGAAGCTTTTATACTGAAGTTTTCCATAATCAGTTATTAAAATT
Organism: Drosophila tsacasi; assembly: GCA_018904565.1. NCBI lineage: Eukaryota > Metazoa > Arthropoda > Insecta > Diptera > Drosophilidae > Drosophila > Drosophila tsacasi. Next base: position 24,808 of record JAEIHY010019474.1, read on the forward strand.
TCATAATATAAAATGTTGAAATATATTTCTATGAAATTTCTCTCCGTGTAACCGTGTCTGCCAGATTCCGCGGAACTTGTACGCAATAGTTATTTGTAGTTTACGACATGGGCTAATTGAACGAACGCACCCGCAGAAGAAGTTTAACGAGCTCTCTGTCATTGATTGCAGTTCCGAGGGCTTCCAAGGGGAGACGGAGTCCGAGTCTGAGTTAAAGTTAAAGCCAGAGTCCCTGGCTCTCGGCTTGTCAATGGGCAATCAAAACATTAATGGGTCCCGCGACAAGGTGAGTGAGAATCCCCGGTAGCCGGCTGACAGCTTGGAGTGATCGCTAGGTTGGATGGTTGGATATCAGTGATCCATTCGGTTGGAGTGATCGTTCGAATTATGTTGCCAACAGCCATCCATGGGGGATGGGGGTCCCAATCCTTTGAGGGATTTATTTATGCCCGACCACCAGTTTGTTTGTCAGGTAAATGTCGCTGGCAAATGTTTGTCCAGCTATAAATTAGCTGCACGATAAGTGGACAATTGTTGCGAGACATTAGCAACGAGCCAACGATCCATGGGATGCTTAGAATGACTCAGAGTTAGCTTTAAGACGAATGCCCACTTCCTGGTGTTAATGCGGTTGTTTCTGTCTCAAGAACGCCATGGGAAAATACACATCCAAGATCGGGAGGGGGATATCTTTGCACTTTCAATTTATATTTAAATAAGAACTTATTGAATTTGTGGTTTAAATATTAGAAAAGCACCTTTAAAAACCTTAAATTCCCACAGGTAAGTGTAAATTAAAGCTAATTAGAACTTATTTGGAAGTGAATGGAGTCATAATGAAGGCATTTAAGTATATTGCGATGAATAGAATATATCATTAATATATACCATTCTATGAACTTCTTAAATATTATACCCTTTCGTCTTCTTATATATACTTTTCTCTGACTCTCATCTGCCAGTTTGAAACTATTAAAAGAGCAAAGATCTGGGACTGGCCTATTGATCCCATTTGATAAATCCGCTCTCACTACGATGGAGTATATCCAGATAGCTTCAGAATACTCTAATCAATTCTTCATAAGTGGTGATCTAATTGAAACAATTTTCCCTTCAGCAGAGCTGACTACCCCAACTAAAATCCACCCAATGAGATGCCTATTCATTTTGCATTCAATTACCTTTGACTCTGGGAATGTAATCAACCTCAAAACACACTTCAAACAGCTCGTGCCAAGGAACAACCCTCCTCGTCCAACAGCCCAATCCAAACCCTCCTGCTCGTTCGGCAAACACTCCATATTATGATCCCAGATAAATTCAATTCAATTAAAGGTCTATCTAAGAGGACACCTTGCGGATGGGAGTCGTGGTGTCCAAGCACGTGACTAGCCCACGTCCAATCAGAGGAGCAGCACTTGTCGTTCGCCACGCGTTCGCCAGCCGCCGAGCTTTTTTCCAGGCCGAAAAGCAAACATCAATCAGGTGGAAAGCGATTGTGCAAGGGACGCGTGACCCGGCGGCGGGCGAAGCAATTAAGCAAAGTTGAACCAACTCGGCTTTCGCCCAGCAGCAGAAGCAGCAGCAGCAGCAGCAAGTGCAATATGTGTCAAAAGGGGCAACAGCAGCAGCAACCATAAATATAAGGCCAGGAACAACCACCACCACCGCCACCATCTACACTGACGCTACGAAGTGAGCGGGGCTGTGGCCTAAATTGCAAACAGCTGCCACTCGAACCGTGGGATACTTTTTCCCCTAGCCTCAAAAAACGAGATGCTCGCAGGATAGGGGAAGGCAGACACACAGCCCGGGCTGGGCCCTTCATCGAACCTTATCCATGGGAACCACAACTGCTCAGCGCTCTCAATATTTACTCTGCATTGAAACAGAAAAAAACGACGAGGATGACGAGCAGAAGGGGGTGGGGGAGAAGGAGTACGCCAGGAGTCGGGGGTAAACGAGATTATCCTGCACGTGTTGAGCTTGCTTCGAAAGCGTGGCTGGCGCGGGATGAAGCTGCCGTTGCGGCTGCTGCTGCTCCTGCGCACAGTTTGCACATGTGGCGGGCACATGTGGCACTTGTTGTGTTCCGTTGGGTGGTTGGTGGTTTTTTGGGTGGTGGCTATCTCTGTGCCCTGGCTATAAAACGGCGACACTTACCGCCAGACCACAACAGTTGAAATTCGCCATTCGAAGCGTTGAGAACTCTGAACTTAAAAAAAGTGAAACCCAAAAAAGAACCATGTCGAAAGTTAAGAATTTATTGGCCAAAATGCTGCAGCGATTTGGCAAGAGCAGCAGCTCGCATAGCGACAGTCAGCGTTATGACAGTCTGGAGGAGATTGCCCAGAACCAGGCCAACGAGCGGATGCTGATGGCCACGCAGTCTGGGATGGAGGAGCACCTGGTAATCTGCCTGGAGACGGCGGCGGGCAGCTTCTATTGGCATTCGCAGTAGCAGCAACGGCAAGAGGAGAAGCAGAAGAAGGAGGAGCTGAAGCAAAAACTAGAGCAACATCAACAGCTCTAAGAGCCCAAATATCAGAAGTAGTAGCCAAGAGGTGATAACAGATACAGCAGCAACTGGAGGAGTATCAACAGCCATATCCTGGAAGGATCCAGTACCTTCAACAGCAGCTATAGAGATTTTTGGCCTATCCACAGCAGGAAGCAGCTACTCAGCTCAACGACATCCTAAAAACTCGAAAAGAAATCAAGGAAATAGCTTTCTTAAGCTGTCAATATTAAAATCTCCAAAAGCCAAATAATTGCTGCAATGTCACCAGAAGGAGCTGTTACCAACAATAACAGAATCAGCAACATCCCAAGGCAACCGCAGACAACTCTCACTACTGTCTCATCAATAAACCGGTAGTTGAATGAATGAATAAGACTCAACATATCTTTCGATGAATGAATGGAGCTGCGAATCGAATCGAGTTGCGTGCCAACTACGAAGAACGAGCATCCAACTACCTGCCAAGGAACCTCCAACATCCTCTCCAATTGGGGAAACATTCGATAGGTGTTAATTAAAAGCCATAATAAATACGTTTGTGATATGCACTCAAGCTTAGTTAGTCTAGAATAAATGTTAATTAGCTTATAAGGATGCTAAATATACAAAGAAAATTAATTGAAATTATTTTTTGTCTTGTTATTGGGTACTTGGCATTCAGGAAAATCAAACCAATTGGATTCTGATTAAATGGAAAATCAACAAATGGTGGTCTTAAGGCTTTTGTCAAGGGGCTTACAAGCTTTAATTAGATATTTATTGTTAGCTGATTGGGGTTATTGTTATGAGAAGTTATGAGAGGTTTGGGAAATCATTTTGTAATCTAACTAATTTTGTAAATGTAGCTATCAAAACATTATTAAAAGGTAAACTAAACTATTATGGATATATAGCTAAGGAATTTTAAACGGGGCTTATTCGAGTAATATCTCAGCTTATACTGTCAAGTAAAACGTCAATTAAAAATCAATTAAAACCTTAATTTATGCATAATAATTAAACTTATAAAAGAAATTTTTCACACTTATTTTCGAAGAGCGATTTCTGATTATTTATTTTTAAGGGCTTTGAATAAATTAGAATATTATTTTAAACAAGAACAATCAAGCTTATAAGTACTACAATATTAAACATTTAACATGGAGTTTAATTAACCCAAAAAAATGATTAAATTATTTTTCCAAATGGAAATCAAAGCTCAACCCGCATATCCGGGCATCCAGGCTAATCGCAGGCCATGATAATCACAGCCCTGTCATTCCGCATAAAATGATAATAATTTCCTGTCGCAGATTCTCCTCAAGCTCCACAAGTAATACAAAAAAAAGCAACGTTTTTTATTCGCATTGCATTTCATTGCGTTTTATTGCGCATGCGTGGCAAGCTTCAGTCGGGCAGGCCCTTTGCGCTTTATTTATTTTTTTAAATTTATTTTTTCTGCTGCTGCTGCTGCTGCTGCTGCGTGCGTCCGTCGCGCGTTTGGCGTGCCAGGCATGCGCACACATATTCAATTACACGGCAGCAACATCCACAGCAGCAACTACACCCAACAACAACAGCGATTAAAGCGTTGCATTGACAATAAGCCAACCCCGTTGCGTGCCCCTATTAAAAAAAAAATGAAACAGAATTACAACAACAACAAAAAAACGAAGCTGGCCATGTGCAGCTCGAAAAATTTTCTCACACTCGCCAGAAAATTGTAACGGCCAGCGCACACTCTCGGCACACCATCTTCCCTCCGTCGCCTCTCCCATCTCCCTCTGGCGCGCACACTTCCTGCCCGAGCTCCTATATTGTTTATATAGTTAACGAATGCGATACATTTAATCTTTAGTGTGTGTCAATTTGCCGTACAGTCATTTAGTTTGCATGTCCCTCGTCGATCGACCATCGAACCATCCCTTTTTTCCCATTTTTCCAGTCCCCGGTCCCACGATGATGATGTCCCCGGCAATACGAATACGTGCCCAGGAATACGAATGCACGAGTATATGTATGCCACTTAGCGATCCCCGGGTCCCAGATCCCAGATCCCGAGCCCAAGTGTTCAACAGAAGCTACAATTCAGCATTCATAATTGACAACGAAAGAGAGGGCCAGAGGGCCGGAGGGCCAGAGAGCGAGAGGCCCACGACTGACAAGAAAAAAATTAAATAAAATAAAGGGCAGGTGGTAGTTTTTTTCACCACTACCCGTGACTCGCACTCGCACAGCTCGGTCAGATTTACACTGGTTCCAGGACACTTCGAAATGGGATCAAAATGTTTCTCGGGGAATGTCATTAATGTCTGAAGGATACACGATACAAATTAATTATTTCAAAGTAACTCTGTTTTATCTAAGGAACTCAACCTGCACGGAACACCTTTCGCAAAACTTCTTATATCTAAATAAAAAATGTGTGAAAACAAAATTCCTAAAATTTACTCCTAACCTTCGCATATCCAACGTTTTTCCAAAATGCAGGTTCCCACACAGCCCGAAAATTAACCGTTGCAAGTTAAAAACAGGCAACCAAAAATCCGTGAGATACAAGGTACAAAAGCATAAAACCTGCGTGAAACACCTTCCACAAAACAGTTCGACGATATACGTTTAAAAATCCCACTAACAGCAAGAACCTTCAACAACCTTAAATTCCTTTTCCCAAAACAGTTTCAGAAATTAACCGTGGCAAGTAGAAAGCAACGTAAAATATCCGTAAGGTACAACGAAACCAAACCTGCAAGAAGTTCCTCCCAGAAAAGTCCTAAAACTGAACACATTTTCGACTAGAAAAACCCCATTTACAGGATACTAGAAACTCATGTTCACTCGTTTCGAAAAATTAACCATAGCAAGTAGAGAACAGGAACTGAAAAATCCATAAGGTTCACAGTACAAAACCTACAAGGTATACCTTTACGAATGTCCTCAAATTGCACATTTTGGAAAAACCTAAAAACCACATCCCAAAAACTTTGGTTCTCACGATCGCCAAGAGAAGAATTTTACAAACTAACCGTAGCAAGTACCGGACACGAAGCGTACAATCCTTGGTCCGTAATTTGCACGTAGTTGGAAAGGCCGAAAAAAACTTCATTGAAACAGGGCCAACCAAAAAATTCCCGCATGTGTTGCCATGGTTTGGCCCACTGTGCCATGTGCACAAGGGCTCGAAACTCAGTGCTCGGAGCTCCGAGCTCGGGACTCGGGACTCGCACACGGGACTACCTCCGATTATAACTTATAACACCAACGAGCGAGAAAAATCTTGTGGGAAACTTGAGGGCAAAGTGTTTCCCACGATTCGAATGTCAGTGGAAAGGAAAACAGAGAAGCAGCATGTGCAACCACCGTGGCCCTACCACCACCACCACCACCAGTACAACTGCACCATCGCATCATCATCCCCTGCCAAGAGTCATGGACAGCAAACAGTTGCGGACAAGATATTAGGGTTTCTTTTTAGTTCTCTACAGAGCTTACTTTTATAAAAATATTTATGAATTTTGTATTAAAAAGGTAATTGAGAACAATTTTCCAACAGGAAGCTATCTATGGATTATTTTCTTACTTTCTTTTGACAACAGGCCATATCTACTTATAAGACTTATCTACTTATAAATAAAACAATTTAAGAAAAAATGCATTAACTAGTCCTGACGATTTACCAAAATACATTTTCAATAGGTTTTCGAAATTTATTTTGTATAAATAACCTTTCATTATACACTTATATAATAAAAAAAAAAAAAAACTATGTTATTTTGACAATGTGAATCTAAATTTATAAAATTCTTTGAAAATCAAAAAATATATAAATATTTTATCATATTTCCAGTATCTTAAATGCTACCATGAGCAACAACTACCACTTTGACCCTGTCTGTAGGCCCAAACTTGTTTGTTGTGAAGAAAAACCCACCACCGAAACTGCTGGCGAGAGGATCGTGTCCCAGTGACTGAGTAATTTGCTCGGCAGGTGGTGGCCACTCTCCGGTTTTCTCCGTTGGCTCTTTAGCTCTCTGGTTGCTCTCTTGTAGCGTGCGCTGAGCACGAGACGCTCTCGGGGCGGCACGTGCAGCTATAAAAGCGGCGGTAACCGGAGACGAGGCAAACACTTCCAACTCAAACGTCGTGCAGTCCACATCTCAGGAGTAACTTATCCAACGAGTTCTGCTCAAGTTCTTCTAAAGTTAACAACAAAACAAATCACAAAACAACCATCACAATGGCCACCAAATACGAGATGTCCAAGACCTACCAGTACCGCAAGGTGATGAAGCCCCTGCTGGAGAGGAAGCGCCGCGCCAGGATCAACAAGTGCCTGGACGAGCTCAAGGATCTGATGGCCGAGTGCGTGGCCCAGACCGGCGATGCCAAGTTCGAGAAGGCCGATATTCTGGAGGTCACCGTGCAACATCTGAGGAAGCTGAAGCAGTCCAAAGTGCAGCCAAAAGCCGATCCCGAGAGTTTCCGCGCCGGCTACATTCGGGCCGCCAACGAAGTCTCCCGTGCCCTCGCCTCCCTGCCGCGAGTGGATGTGGCCTTTGGCACCACTCTGATGACCCATCTGGGCATGCGCCTCAACCAGTTGGAACAGCCCATGGAGCAGGCTTTGGCCGTGAACACACCACTTTCCATCATCTGCGGCTCCGGCTCCAGCTCCATCTCCAGCTCCAATTCGAGTGCCAGCTCCTGCTCCTCCATCAGCCCCGTGTCCAGCGGCTATGCCAGCGACAACGAGTCCCTACTGCAGATCAGCAGCCCCGGACAGATGTGGCGCCCCTGGTAAACGTCCAGCACGAGATCCAAACACAAATCCCCTCTTCGGGCAATCGCGCAATGGAACTGCAGCTTTAGAAAATGCTTTACAATGATCCTCATTTATTTGTTACGTTACCAAGTTTTAGGTTTCTAAGTTAAGTCTGTGATAGGGCACGCTTTATACACTTTTGTCAGAACTCAATCGAGCAGAAGTCTGTTTTAACTCTACTTTTATACAAATGTTTACCAGCTAAGAGATCTCAGAAACACAATAAGAAAATATGCAACAAGAAAGAAAAATTAAATATAAAATGAAATATGAAAAGAAATTTTACTTACATCTTATTTTGGGGAATTGTTATTTTACAGGAATCAAGATACATATAAATTAGGTTAAAAATGGAGTAGATCCTTCTTCCAAGGGGAGGATGAAACTTCATGATTTGACTTGACTATAAGTACTACAAAATTTATATAAAGCCAAAATAATTACAAAGGAAAGAATAATAGTTCTAGGATGATATTGATACGTTCCATTGCAGACCTTTAACTTGAAAATCCAAGTAAACACAAAAGAACATATGCGTGCAAATTTAATATTTAATATCCTGGCCTTCTTGAAAATTATATTCATTACGTTACAACCCATCATTATTTTAAACGAGCTAAATTAAAAGTTGAAGTAACAAGATAAAAATAATAAGAAAACATGATGCCTTAATGGGTAGTCAATTTTAATGTAATGCTGGCTTTATTAATATCAAACGACTACATCGTGCAATCCATTAATTAGGCCCCCTTTTTATATCTATAAAACAATTTTAATAGTCATTTACTCAAGCTCAAATGTTAACTAATTAAATATATATATTAAGGCTTTTGTGCCCAATAATTTGGCAATTACAAGTACCTCGGACAGGAAGCGTTCCACAGAATGTTAATGAGTTTTAAAATTTTAAACAGCTTATCATATCTTAACATTCTTCCCACTTCTTAATTTTTTCTTATAATTTATTTGTATTTAAATATATTTCGGTTTCTATTGGGAACATAACTAATTCAATACTAAAAATCTTTAAATTTTCTGCATGTTTAAAATCTTTAAAGTCCCTTAATTACTTATTCCTCTGATAAATCACATATGTTTTACTAATTCGGAGAGGCTCAGGTAATAAATCTCATATAAAATGAAACCACAATAAGACTGAACTTCTCTTCACTTCCCTTTGTCTACTTGAAGAGGTCATTCAGATATTATAAACTAATAGGTTTCATTAGGATGAGTTATCAGGGGGAAAACATTTCCATCCCATAGGCAGGCTTCTTATAAAATGTGCGAACATCCCCTGCGGGTACAAAAAGATCAATCAAATATTACTAAATCACCAATTAAAAGCCAATTAGGGGAGTTGTACAAGGAGATGAGCATGTCCCAGGTAGGGACACAAACCCCTCCAGATAGTCCACACTTCCCGTGTCTATTTGAATAAGTCCATCAAAGATGACCACCTCTTACCAAGCAATCAGGGGTTTCGAAGGGAGGAACAAGCACATATCGATCTCACGTGTATGGAATCATTCCAACGCAAGCCTCACCCGGGGCCACAAGTACTTAACCTCAACCTCAGCCACGAGCTGGGCACGCGGGGCACACTTCCTACGCCCGTCCAACCCACCGCCCGACCACGTCCCCCTGCCAGCCACCCGACGGCGCGTCGGAGAGATCACGATTGAACAACAACAACCAAGACGACCCAGCACGAAGCCAATATGCCACATCCACTAATTGTGTCCAATAAACACTCGTCGAGGGGCAGTGTGGGAACGGAAAGCGGAGACAGGAGTTCGGAGGAGATCGTAGCCGAGAGTAGGGGCATTATGCCATCATCGTCTGCAGGCATTGATGAAACAATAAGCGAGTAGATGGCACGGCAGGATAACAATGCCAGAGCAGCCCACGCACAACCAGATATCCCTGAACCACACACATCCCCCCACTCCACTCCCCTCGCCAGACTCCGACTCCGACTGGGATCGGCTCTCACTCCATCGCTTCAGCGACAGGATGAGGCAGTGAAGTATGCATTAAGGATAATAACACCGGCCCAGAAAGCAATGCGAACAAGGGCCAGCCAAAAACAGCGACAGCTGCAAAAATGTGCCCTGATCCTTAAACTCGAAAAAAAAAATGAGAAGCGGAGCGGAGCGAAGCATGTGGCCAAAAGGGAAAACAAACGAGAAAAAATTGTGTGAGAAACTTACTTTCAGCTCGGTTCCCACGCCACGAGCCACAAGGATTGTCCTCCGTCCTCCGAAGCGTGTTGCAGCTGTTCCTTCCGACAGAGACGGCCTGCTTCAGAGCCGCCCCTGTGCGCGACAGAGAGGGCACGAAGGTGCGTACAGGAGGGTGGATTTCAGGGCACCGGGGAGAGCTATAAAAGGGACGAGCTGCTCGGAGCAGGATATCACTCACGATTCCGCCAGCAACAAGGCAACACAACACAAGCAATTCGTTGCGAGAAGATATCTCAAATATTTCAAATATTACGTATTACTCGAACGTGAACCAAAAATGGAATACACCAGCAAGACCCTGATCTACCAGAAGGTGAAGAAGCCCCTGCTGGAGCGCCAGCGACGGGCCCGCATTAACAAGTGCCTGGACAACCTAAAGACACTTGTCGCCGAACTGCGCGGCGACGATGGCATCCTGCGCATGGACAAGGCCGAGATGCTCGAGTCGGCGGTGATCTTCATGCGCCAGCAGAAGACCCAGAAGAAGACAGTGGAAGAGCCCGCTGCCGCCCTGCCCCTGGATGGCTTCAAGAACGGCTACATGAACGCCGTCAATGAGGTGTCACGCGTCATGGCTTCCACACCTGGAATGAGCGTCGACCTGGGCAAATCAGTGATGACTCACCTTGGCCGCATCTACAAGAACCTGCAGCAGTTCCACGAGGCTCAGACCACCACCACCACCACAGCAGGCGACCTTCACATCCCAATGGACTGCTCCGCAGACAAGGCGCCCCTCAGCCCCGCATCATCCGGTTATCACAGCGACTGCGACAGCCCCGCCCCCTCACCATTGCCGCTGCCCCTGGAAGGCGAGAAACTATGGCGCCCCTGGTAAAGTGGCAGTCGAGGTGGAGTGGGAAGTGGAGAGAAGGATCATCCAACAACGCAACTGTGATAGCCCAACTGTGATGGCAACAAAATAGCAAAATGAAAACCAATTAGCAAACTATAAAAACAAATACAAACAAATCGTACACGAAAATCATAACAACTTACTTTTTGGGTTCTTGGTGTGGGAGATGTTACCTTTCAGCAGTTTAGAATTCGGAAAAAGGCAATTAAAATCCTTTTAAACATTTCTTATTTGAATTGTTTATTAGAAAGGCGCAGACTTTGTTAGAGTTGGTAATTGTCCATTTATAATGGGAATTCTAAGTCAATTAATTCACAAATGAAATGAATAGTAAATAATTAAGAGAAATTAAAACCATTTTACTTTAAGTAAAATTCTGCGTTGGCATTAAGGTCAATAGGAATTTCTTTCTATAAATCCAAGGACATTGGAATTCATTCTTAGATTACAATTAATTACATTAAATTCAAAACGAATTAAAACTTGAATACTTGATTGTACTTTTTAAAAAGATGTAGTTATTCTTTGCTATATTTTTATCTCCGGAAAGTTAAGGGAATATCAGTAGCCTTTCTTTAAAGGCAAAGCTCATTTTTTGTATGCCATTGTTTGTATACCCTTTCAGTTTACAATTTAGACAAACCATAACTATAACTGGATTTACCTTCAAGTTAAAAAATAAAAAAAAAAACGTCCTTAGACTTTAAAAAAATTATAACTATTGCAATTGCCAATTCTGAGTAAAAAAAAAAAAAATTGGCAAACAACTCATTAGAAGTACGAACATACATATTTTTTTTTTTTTTAATTATCAACGGATGTCCATGACTGACTTAAACGTTATGCAAGGGTATACAAAATGAAATGACATATACAATTTTTTAATTGTATGCATTGAATTAAAAATATTTTACTAGTTTATCTTATAGGTTTTTTGTAGTTCTTATTTGTTAAATTACAAAAAACCTATTTACTTTGCTCTAATCACAATCCAACAATAACATGATAATATTTTATATTTCCAATAAATTTAAATTAAACGGAATTCTCCGGTAAGCTGCTGGTCACACTTAAACTAGACAGAGCGCTGCCAGAAACCTCGGTATCAAGCACTTAGCGTTGCCGAACTTTCTGTCTCGAGCATTTAGTGTGACCAACTGCCGCATAGGATGAAATCCACCCCCTTTCCGACGAATTTCGGCATAATAAACGGAAGCAGAGAAAAGTGTTAGAAAATCTGAAAAACGACGCGGTTGTGTCCAAGGAAAATAGGAAATTATAAATAGAAACGGGCAGTGCCGAGGCCCCCTAACCCCCCTAAGCGCCAGATGCGCCCGCCAGCAAGGAAATACAGTGCGACCGAGGTGAAAATCCGCGTGCAAAATTGTTGCAAAAATATTGAGGCGAGAACGCCATTTACAAGCCGCGTTTGCTGCGAGCGAGTGCGCGTGTAGTAGAACCCTTCGCCGGAGAGGAGAGTGTACTGTTTGTGTGTGTGAGAGCGAGAGAGCGCCGCCGCCAAAGCTGCCCAACACATACACGCCGTGTCAGACACTTCGCGGTCGGTCGGCTAAAAGGCAATTTTATACGGGCGAAAAGTTGTAAAAAAAAGAATTACCCACTTTTATATAAATTTCGGTTGCCTGCGAGAAGAGTGGGAGAGCAAACGGTCGCGAAGAGCGACCCATAAAACGTGCTAATCCGAGGCATAAAACTGGTACTGCCATTATCTCGATTTTTTTAATTGCTTTTGTTTATTTTTTGTATAGGACACAGTATAATTTTTCTTTTGCGCTGTGCCCGTGTCGGTGTACGTGTGTGTGTGATTTGGCCACTCGCTGGTTTCTATGTATGTGCCCGTATCTCCGATCAGTGTTGCCGCCCTCCGAACGAAAACGCTAAATACACTCTGCTTATAATTAAAAAAATGTATAATCAGTTAAGCTTGCAGTAGGTAACCAAAAAACGCGTTCGAATGGTAAACAATGGTCTTGACTTGACGGCGTCAAAGTGATAGAGCTATAGTTGGGTGTTTTGGCCAGCATGGCAACCCTGTTTAATTGCAGTCTGTCTGTATATGTTCGTGTTGTTTGTGCGGAGTGTGCTGTCTTTAGCAAAGAAAAGTGCTATATTTTTCACGGATAAATCCCGCCCTGGCCAGTGGTATAATTCGCATAAACCCGCCGATCGGCCCGGAAAATCGAACTGTGATTTTGCGTAACAATTTCGGAGGCCACATGCAACTGTGCGCTTGATTTTTCGGCGGTAAACACTCACACTCGTACCCTCGCTCCCGTTTTTGCGGTGGTGTGCGTGTGTCTCGCTGGCTCGGCCATTGCCGTGTGCGTGTGTTAGTGTGTGCGTGCGTGCGAACGTATCGAAAAAAATGGTGCAAAAATATGAAAAAGCATAACTAAGCAAATGTAAAATTCCATTCGCAGGATATGCAAAGTGCGAAATAGCCGCTACAAAACCGCCATGGAGTTCCACTAAGTGCCGGTAGTTCGGAAGCGTTCCGCCCGCAGACCAGAAAAGTAATCAAAAAGAGAGCAGCACACTGCCATCAAAAATATAAGAAAAGAAAAGAAAAAAAAAACAAGAGCAATAAAACGCTGGCAAAAGAAGAAGTTCCCAAAGGCTCGAGAGGAGTTTTCAGTGTGCGACAATAACCGGAAGGAAGGAAGGAGGGAAGGGAAGGCGGCCGGAGAAGTAGGAGGAAGAGAAGCAGCAGGAGCACGACGAGGACTTCCGTTCATCCGGGAAAACGGTGGAGGCTGCTGCACTGGCTCCGAAATCCACCTCGGAACTATTACCAGCCGGCAACATAGTAGAATAACAACATGTATCCCTCACCGGTGCGTCACCCCGCCGCCGGGGTAAGTTCACCACACTGTCCGGTATCTTGACCCTGTTACCCGCTAATCATGTGTCTTTCTCTCCATGTCTCTATGTCTCCCCCTCCCCACGTGTCCACCTATCCACCTATCCGCCCCGTTGACATTCCAATAGGGACCACCACCTCAGGGCCCAATTAAGTTCACTATCGCCGACACTTTGGAGCGCATCAAGGAGGAGTTCAACTTCCTGCAGGCGCAATACCACAGGCAAGTATCCAGCAAGGGGACAGTTCCCCAGTACCCAGAGTGCGATTGAAGCCTTACAGAATTTTACTCAATTCCACGTTTGAACGTTAAATATAAACACCTTAATAGAGACTTATTCTGATAAAGAAAAATATTAAAACCTAGTTTTAAATGGTCTTCAAAATTATTGCACTAAAATCTATTATATATCCGATTTAATGGCTCAATAGAAAATGTTATCAATTAGGAATCAAAACAGATCTCTAGGTGCTAGCCACTTTTAATGTGAACGTTCAGTTAAAAGCAGATTTACCCAAGTTAAAACAATTAAATACCATTCTCGCCAGCTGTTTTTTATTTTTACTTATCTTAAAGCCAAATTTAATTAGTTTGCCCAGAAAGAACACTAGGTTTAAGGGAAACCATTTGAGAACATTAAAATCCCTTGATGGGAGCACACCTTATTGGCCCTACCGAAACAAAAATCACATTCAAAAACCTTTCCGAGCCTTCGCTGTACTGTCGCCGCCGCGCCGTATGAGTTTGTAGCAGTGTGAGTATGGATGCTGCGTCTGCGTTTTGCGAAAAGTAAAACAAAAAGCTGAGCAAACCGGTTTGGCGCGCCATATGCGCCGCTGTCATAGGATTAACCTGCGCCGAAGCCGCCGCTTCATGCTCCATGCTCCATGCTCCAAGCTCCACGATCGCCGCTTCCTTGCGTTCAGTTCGCTTCCGTCGCCCAACTAATTTGCCCGTTGATCATTTTTCCTGTGAATTCCAGCATCAAATTGGAGTGCGAGAAGCTGTCGAACGAGAAGACGGAGATGCAGCGCCATTATGTTATGGTAAGTCGTCATGATCCGCAAATTATCGGAGCTTCTTAGCTAATGCTTTGCCCTTGGCAGTACTACGAGATGTCCTATGGCCTTAACGTGGAGATGCACAAGCAGACCGAGATCGCCAAGCGGCTGAACACACTGATCAACCAGCTACTTCCATTCCTACAGGCCGACCACCAGCAGCAGGTGCTGCAGGCGGTGGAGCGGGCGAAGCAGGTGACCATGCAGGAGCTCAACCTGATCATTGGGGTAAGTGAATGGAGGACGGACGAATGGTGGATGATGGATTCCTCAGCAACAGCAGCAGCAGCAGCAACTTGGGCAGTGCAAGTTGAATAAATCTCGCCTAGTGTTAAACGGGGATGTAGGTGTTTCGGGAATGCGATTAGCGTAAAACTTTGTTATAATTTTCAAGGGAATAACCTTCTTTTCTTATTTATATTTTTTATCAGTCGTGAATAATCAATTTGTAGCTGTTTTTACAACATATCTCAAACAGAACTAAATTTTCCTACGCTTAAAAATATTTATTGACACTATAATTGTTTTGTGTATTAAAATCGTTGAAGATTTCAATATACAAAAGTTGATTCCTTTGAAATTTGATCCAGAAACTCACAAATTTGTATAATTCCCCTAAGTAATGATAAAGTAAAGCGACCGCCTTTGGGGACTAAATCGTTTCCGTTCGTTCTCGGGCAACATTTGATTTGAGTTTGTTTTTTCTCCTTCCTAATTTGTTATGATTTTGCAATTCGACCACTCTAAAATCCAAACAACGTTGTGCAGCATCAGCAGCAACATGGAATACAGCAACTTTTAGTAAGTTTGTTTCGTTGCAATTCATTTTCTTATTTTTGTTTGTTTTTACTGTTGCCGTCTGCCGCTGCATCCGCCGAATGTGCCTCTGCCACAACTACAACTACTGTTCCACAGTGCCGACTCACAATAATCTTTCCCTTGTTCCTATACTCTCTGATTGTCCATATTTTTATTTATTATTATTTTTAATAACGCTTCAAACGCTGCCAAATTGTTGTTGCTGTTCCTATTAACGTTAGATGGTCTTTTCGCGAGTTTTCAGTGAGGAAAACGGATGTTGATTAGGCACAATTACTACATTTATCAGTTAGTGGTTCAAATGAAGTCTATCTATGTTTTAATTCCGCTTTATTTGCTACTTAACTCAATTATTTTCATTAAACTTATGAATTTTATAAACAAAAATTACAAATCTTATATAAATTAAAGCAATAGTTAAATCTTTGCGATTAATATTTAAATATATTAATATTTTAAAGTGAAATACGAATATTATAGGGATATTCTCATAAAACTGACGAAAAGCAACACTTTGAGCTGTTGAAAACAATTGATTTCTATTTATAGGCAAAATATGGTTTCGATAAAGATAAAGACCATTTAGTGTTGGTGTTGTTGTTGTTGTTGTTTACACACAAACATACACATTCCAATGCTTTCATTTTCTCACAAAGCACGATGTTAATTTGAAAAAAAAAAAGCAACCGCTCACGCCTACGCCTGAATTAATAAGATCTCATGGTTCCATTGCAGCAACAGATCCACGCCCAGCAGGTGCCGGGCGGACCGCCACAGCCGATGGGTGCATTAAATCCATTTGGCGCCCTGGGCGCCACCATGGGTCTGCCACATGGACCGCAGGGTCTGCTGAACAAACCGCCCGAGCACCACAGGCCGGACATCAAGCCCACGGGTCTGGAGGGACCAGCTGCCGCCGAGGAGCGATTGGTAAGCATTAGAGCCGCCTCCGCATCGCAACTCCCCCGAATTCATGACCAATTTTAATGCTGATGTTGCAGCGCAATTCGGTTTCGCCGGCTGATCGTGAGAAGTACCGCACACGCTCGCCGCTGGACATTGAGAACGACTCGAAGCGTCTAAAAAATGAGAAACTGCAAGTGAGTATCTCGAGCTTTTGTTGGTATTTAGCATAACGTCGGTAGTGTATCATCCATCCATCATCGATAACTACTGTCATATCTGTCACCTCATCTCATCTAAGCTGAGCTGTTGCTGTCTCTCAACTCACCAAAAAACTAAAAAAAAAACTAAATAGTAGTCTATCCATCATTTGTAGTCGTTGTCTAATTCTGCTAACACCTTCCAAACTCATGCTAAACAAAAAGTGTACTGCTAATTTATAAGAGACAAGTTAGAGAGCAAAAAAACAATTACTAACACAGAAAAAAACACGATTTAGGGGTTATATATGAGGGCTATGTAAAACGTGACTTTCCCTATTTTTTTTCGACTATACAACATGGTTTATTAGTGCTACATTATTGTATACTATTGTACATTATTGGAAAGGTTGGATTCTTTGTCTATTTTTCAACATAATCATCTTCTCTGTCAATTTATTTGTTGAACCTTATATTCTACTTTTGGTAGCCCGACTCGGAGAACTCCACCGCCAGCCAGTTAAGGTAGCTGTTTTCACTTTCTCGTCACTGCTGACGTGATCGTGAACGTCTGTTCGGCCGCAGTCAAACTTATTGAACAGAAATGCAGTTCTCCCCACACTCTGCAGTCAATTCTCGATAAATCTTCACAGGTTTCATCGATTTCGCAATGAAAAAACGTAAAACAAAGCGGAATGGCATTTGGCTACGGGAGCGATCGGAAGATTCATTTCAATTGGCTGTCAATCCGACACTGAGCGCTGCAGAAACTTGATTATGGCACGTATAGAGAGTGGGAGGACTAAGCTGCAGGGCGGTGCTGTCAAACGTTGCGTAGCACCTCTCCTTGCGAATCAATAGCAGTGGGAAAGTTACTTTTTTATAGCTCTCGTACCTCTTAACGGGCTGGCGGAGGAGTTCTTCGAGTCGGGCTACCAAAAGTAGATTATGAGGCTCAAGAAATGTATTGAAAGAGACGGCGATCATGTTGAAAAATAGATAATGAATAGACCTTTTCAATGATATATAATAATACATTAATAAATCAGGTTGTACTGTCAAAAAAAAATAGGGAAAGTTACTTTTTAAATAGCCCTCGTCCTTTCTCATAGTTTAACGGGTTTCTGTTTGTCTAAAATTTAAAATATTATTATTAGAAATTCAACGAAATAATCATTGTTTCGTCAAATTTAAAAAGAAATAAATTAGTTTTTAGTTTTAATGTAATGAATAACATTATTTCCCTACAAAATTGACTTAAAATCGAAATATTTGAATTGTTATATTTCTGCAATAATTAATTAAAAATTAATAGGATGAATAATTATTTAAAGGGATCTTTAAATTATTATTAACTAGTTTAATCAGCTTTACCTGTTTAACAAATATTTTACTTTAATTAGAAGCTAATAAACAAAAAATAAAATAGTGCATTAATTAATAACCAGCATAATTTCATAAATATATAATCTTTACTTTAAATTTGAAACTGATGAATGAGCTTTACAATTAAACAAAAATAAGTCACACCTAAAGAAGGGCTAAATAGTTACTATTGCTGTTGTTGTGATTGTTATGGTTGTGGTTGCTATTATTGTTGCTTACTGTTGTTGCTGTTGTTCTTTGTGGGTTTTAGTGTGAATTTTGATTTATATTGTTTTTGTATTTTTTTCAAAATTATTTCCAGGACGATGAAGGCGAGAAAAGCGATCAAGATTTAGTCGTAGATGTTGCAAATGAAATGGTGAGTTGAGTGTCGGCCCAGATTCAATGCAACCATTCCCAAATCCCCCGTAAATAAAGAAATTATTAAGACCAAAGCCTCACCCCCCCCTCTACCCTCTACCCAGTCTGTTTTTTTACCGAGTTCGCTATTAACCACCCATTATTCGTCCTTCTGCGATTCAGGAATCCCACTCACCACGCCCCAACGGCGAGCACGTGTCCATGGAGGTGCGCGATCGGGAAAGCCTAAATGGCGAGCGCCTGGAGAAGCCCAGCAGTAGTGGCATCAAACAGGAACGTCCGCCCTCACGCTCCGGCTCCAGTTCGTCACGTTCCACACCCAGCCTCAAGACAAAAGATGTGAGCTTTAGTTAAATAGCTTAAAAAATTATATAAATTAATTGAAATTAATTACATTTAGATGGAGAAGCCGGGCACACCGGGCGCCAAGGCACGCACACCGACCCCCAACGCTGCCGCTCCGGCGCCGGGCGTTAATCCTAAACAAATGATGCCGCAGGGACCACCGCCAGCCGGCTATCCGGGGGCACCGTATCAGCGACCGGCAGACCCCTACCAGCGTCCACCGTCGGATCCAGCCTATGGACGACCGCCACCAATGCCGTACGATCCGCACTCGCATGTGCGAACCAATGGCATTCCACATCCCTCGGCCCTGACGGGTGGAAAGCCGTACGTGTTTTTTGCTTTATTCATGTTGAATGATTCCGATCATTATATAATTTAATTGTACATCTTTTCTACCCTTTCAGTGCTTACTCTTTCCATATGAACGGTGAGGGTAGCCTACAGCCGGTGCCGTTTCCGCCGGACGCGTTGGTTGGCGTTGGAATCCCGCGGCACGCCCGTCAGATCAACACACTGTCGCACGGCGAAGTTGTCTGTGCGGTGACCATCTCCAATCCCACAAAGTACGTGTACACGGGCGGCAAGGGATGCGTGAAGGTGTGGGACATCTCGCAGCCGGGCAACAAGAATCCAGTGAGCCAGCTGGATTGCCTGCAGCGCGACAACTACATCCGATCGGTGAAGCTGCTGCCCGACGGACGCACGCTGATCGTGGGCGGCGAGGCCTCTAACCTGTCCATCTGGGACCTGGCCAGCCCAACGCCACGCATCAAGGCTGAACTGACCTCGGCGGCGCCTGCCTGCTACGCCCTGGCCATCAGCCCCGACTCGAAGGTGTGCTTCTCGTGCTGCAGCGATGGCAACATTGCCGTGTGGGACCTGCACAACGAAATCCTGGTGCGCCAGTTCCAGGGCCACACCGACGGCGCCTCGTGCATTGACATCAGTCCGGACGGCTCCAGGCTGTGGACGGGCGGCCTGGACAACACGGTGCGCTCCTGGGATCTGCGCGAGGGTCGCCAGCTGCAGCAGCACGACTTTAGCTCTCAAATATTCTCACTCGGCTACTGTCCCACAGGTAAATCAAGTCTTTTGATAAGCATAAGTTAATTTCACATACAAAATAGTAGCTAAATTTGTGCTATACTTTACTTGTACCAAGTACCCATCGAAATCCCTTACTTACACAATTTAATTTTTACTCTTTAGGCGACTGGCTGGCTGTGGGTATGGAGAATTCGCACGTTGAGGTGCTGCACGCATCGAAACCGGACAAGTATCAACTGCATCTGCACGAGAGCTGCGTTCTGTCGCTGCGCTTTGCCGCTTGCGGCAAATGGTTCGTTTCCACCGGCAAAGACAACCTGCTTAACGCATGGCGAACACCCTACGGTGCCAGCATATTCCAGGTGAGTGCAAGTGCCGCCTTTTTTCAAGTCCGAGTTTCCCAAATTCTAACACGATTCCTTTATGGTTTCAGTCGAAGGAAACATCATCCGTACTTAGCTGCGACATATCAACTGACGACAAATACATTGTGACGGGTTCGGGCGATAAGAAGGCTACTGTCTACGAAGTTATTTATTAAAACCAACAAAACCAAGCAGTTTTTTCATTTTGTAATAAGCTCGTATAGTTTTTATTACAACAACAACAAAGGCAAAAAAAAACAATTAACTACAACAAACAAAATGTTCGAAATCATGCAAATAATATAAACAAAAAAAAACAACACCAGCAGCAGCATCGGGAGTAAAACAAAAAAATAAACATCAAGAGAAGGCAGCAGTAGCAACGCATCAAAAAGCGAAGCAAAAATGAAAATTCTATAATATATATATATACAAAAAGGAAAAACTAAAATTTTAAGCGTACTTTTAGCTACTAAGCCTAAGCTAAGTCCAATAAAATGAGAAACCAACAACAAACCAAGTTGAAACCACACACGAATTGCAAGAGAAAGAAACCTAAAAGAGAGAACAAGAGAGAAATAAAATTGATAATGCATGCGAGCAACAGAAACGAAGAAAAGAGAGTGTGTTGTAAAAGAAAGAGAAACAGTCGGCGATACCTACCTACACGTTCATCTTGACTTAAAAACAAATAGAAGGATAAGTGCGCAGGGTCTGCCTGGATTAGTCATTGCAAGTGCATGAGCGTTGAGATTATGATTACCAGCTGAGCGCCGGAGAGGAGTTTGATGCGATGCGAGTGCTTTTAGTTTGTTTTATGTGAGCGTTTTTGTAATTTAGCTAGCTGAGAGTCGTCGTCGGACAGCGAAATGTAATTTTTAAGTTGTCAGTTTCCTTACCTCCCCGTTCCCCCCACACAAACCCACACACACACACATTTGCATAAAAGAAAGTATAAATATAAATATAAATGAATATACTTAGTAAGCATTTTAGTTAAGAGTTTTACATTATAAATTAAACACAGAGAAAGCAACTCCTCCCACACACACACACACTCTCCCCATACACATTCTCGCAATCCGGGGGGATCAGTCGAGCTCGAGCAGTCGGCTTCAGCTTGTATGTAATTTGAAAATACGATGTAATGAGAGAGGAAACAACCTTTGTGTGTGAATCAAACTCTTTAGGCTGACGGCAGAGTGCGCGCGAGAAGCGAAGCGATAATACAACTGCATGCATTTTGAAGTGCAATCGATCGAAAGGTGTCAGAGTGAGAGCGAAGCGAGTGGCGAACTCAAGCGATAAAGCGAGAGAGCAGTTTGCAACCTGCTTTATCGCTTAAACTCGCTCAGAGCGTACGATTGTTTTGTTGTATTCTGTGCTATAATTACCGTTTATTTTCAAAGCACACGTTTTGTTGTTTCTCGCAAAGCTCTCACTCTGCCATCTTCTCGCTCGCTTCGCTGCCGTCAGCCTTAGAACCAACTGTAAAATCCTATATTTTGTGCAGCTAAAAAAAAAACAAACAACAAAAGCCGCATCGACAAGCAAGAAAAATAGAACACAGCTAAATTGTTTAGTGTTTAGAGTATATATATATATATATATATATATGGAAACGAATCGATTTATATACAAAATATATATATATAATGCGAACGGCGAAATTGTAATAAGCAAGAGATAGAGTGCAGCACACGCTTCGATTTTTAATTTTACAAATATTATTATTATTGTGGTTATATATGTATATAATTATATTATAAATAATTGAAGCAAAACGAGAAAATAAAAAATTATATGTAATCGAAAGTAAAGCGCCTCCGACACGCATCTAAAAGACATCTGTGGTGTAAACACTGCGCTGGCGTGGCAGTGGGGCGCCCTGCTGTCGGGACATCTTGGTGTGCAGGTCGCGCAATCCCTCGCACTGGCGACCCGACACCTGACGAAACTTGTCGATGGCAATGGGCAGGAGGTTGTCCACAAGAAAGATCTTGTTTTTCATCACAAAGTTTGGCTGAAAAATTATAAAAAAATTGATATAAGCTTCAATAGGGAATCCACACTCACATCCACTGCCATGTCGCTGGGTGGCTTCAGTGAGTGCTGAGCCATAAATAGCTCCTTCAGCAACAACTCCAGACTCTGCAGCAGCGTCTCGCACTTGGCCAGACAGGCACAATATTCGGTGAGCTGCAGGAAATGCCGGATAAAGACCACCGTGGACTGGGTGAGGTTCATCCAGGTATCCCCCGTAGCCTGAGCCCGCACATCGATGCCCAATGCGTCCAACTCCAGCAGAAGCCGCTTCAGATTCGACTTGGTCTGCAGGTTATACGGCTGCCAGCTCTCCTCTGTCCGGCCAACGGAATCCAACAGCCGCTCCTTGGACTCTTCGATCAGGGACTCGAGGGTGGTGCGTAGCAGACCCTCCAGGTGGTAGCTTATGTCCAGCCCGATCTCCGTGAGCTTTGTCGAGGGCCTGCGCACTCGCTCCACGCACTTGGCCACCGCCTCCAGGGAAGTGCCTTTGGTCAGATAGTGTTTAATCAGCTGGCTGGCGAAGTATTGTAGTTCCGCGTTGCACCAGACCACAAGAGCTGCGAAAATTAATTTAAAGTAATTAATTTTAATTTACTAAAGCTACCAGAAGTTGGCTTGTAACTCACCACTAACGCAGGCTGGTTGCTGTTCGAAGGCCGTAAGGAAATCGCAGGCCACCTGCGTTAGATCACAGAAGAAAAGTTCCGATATATCCGCGTTATTCCTACGCGCCTCCCGCTGCGCCACCCGCAAACTCACGGCGCAAACCTTCAGAAGGGTAGCGCTCGCTTGGCGGTAGCGTCCCATTTCCACGAGTATTTTTAGGGGTCGCTTGGCGGCCCGCAGAGCTATTTGCAGATTGCGATTGTGACTGTTGGACAGCTCCTTTAGCAGCACATTGATCAGCTTCAACTCCTGCTGCTTCACCTTGCCCTCAATGACGCCCGCCTGTGGCACCTTTTTTCTGCTCTCTGTTCGCATAAATTCCTGAGATCGCTTGATCAGCTCTTGGGCATCCTCAAAGTGTCGCTGGGCCACAAGAGTCTGGATTTCCTCGCTGGCTGTGCTCAGCCACTCGGGCGTCTCATCCTCAAGGGATTTGGGCTCGCCGGGACTTTGCGGTGCGGTGTCCTTCTCGGGCGTAGCAGCCTTAGCCTGCTGTTTGGCTCTCGTTGGCGGCTGGGGAGCTTGACCCTTCTTCGGCTTCTTTTGCTGGTCAAAGCGAAAGGCTTCCTCGAGTTTTTCGATCCACTCGGTTTTTCCAGCAGCCGTGATGCTCTGGTAGATCTTGGAACCGTCTGGCGTGATGATATTTATAGCGTTCTTGACTCCATCCAAGTCCTTGATATTAATCACGGCTATTTTCTTGGGGTCGTACTCGGTGAGAAAATCCAGGCGTCTACATTTAACAAGAATATTATTGAAGTTTAAGCTGGATAAGTCGCAATGTAGAAACTCACTTATCATGCTTCACTTTGCAGACGATCAGGACGTCGTTGAACAGAAAGAAGAACACCCGCTGGATGGGTCGGTAATCGTTGCCGTCCAACTCAATCAGGGCGCCCTCGTTGAGAAAGGTTTTGCCCTCCAGATTTCCGTTGAAGCCCTGCACCATTTCCTTTACAGCTCTGGTGGCATGACTATTCTCCACATCGTCCGCTGCCGTGCTGCTCTCCGCCTCCACACTGTCTGCTTTTAGGTGGCTGGAGGCCTTTACATCCGTCATAGTGCCCAGTATGTTGCGCTGCTCGATCAGAATGTGGGATAACTGGTACATTTCCGACTCCAGATCTGTGCGGGAGGTTTGCATAATACCCTTAGCAAATTTATCTATGATTTCAAGGGGCGTAACCTACGTGATATCTCCTTGGCAGTCTGGATGAACTCCATGTAGTTTTTCTTGCATGTTTGCTTGAGCGTTGCGGCCGTGGTTTCGTTGTAAGCCTCGATTTCCTTCTTCCGCTGCTGCAAATCGCTGCCACCCACGCATTCCCGGGTCAGCTCCTTAGTATCTGCATCGAAATCGGCAGATAAATAAGGAATTACCTTTTAAATAATGGCTAAAACTCACATTTATCAACGCTGAAATTAAAATCGTCGAACTCCTTCATTTTTGGAATGTTGTAGGGCTTGTCGATATATTATCGATATTAGTGTTGTTTAGTATTTTTAATCTTTTTAATGTTTTCATCTGGCAACTCTATAAATATATCATTTTCAGAAAAATATCGATATATTGATGTTTTGATATGGGGTTACACCCCACCTTACAATCACACACCCTGCGACTGCTTATTGTTTTGATGAGTAATCTGTGAGAAACTCCGTCATTCCTTATCCCCCAATCGTCGTAATTAGAAGAAACAGCTAAGAAATCCAGCAAAATGGACTGGCTTTTCGGCAAGAAGATCAGCCCGGACGAGATGCTGCGCAAGAACCAGCGGGCGCTGAATAAGGCGATGCGGGATCTGGACCGTGAACGGATGAAGATGGAGCAGCAGGAAAAGAAGATCATTGCCGACATCAAGAAAATGGCCAAGGAGGGGCAGATGGACGCCGTTAAGATCATGGCGAAGGATCTGGTGCGAACGCGCCGCTACGCCAAGAAGTTTATGCTGATGAAGGCCAACATCCAGGCGGTGTCCCTCAAAATCCAGACGCTCAAGTCTCAGAACACAATGGCACAGGCCATGAAGGGTGGGTGGATCACCATCACCTGATTGATTACCTTGCATACTGAACTCTTCCTCTCTTTTTGAAGGCGTGACTAAGGCCATGCAGAACATGAACCGCCAGCTGAATCTCCCGCAAATCCAGAAGATCCTGCAGGACTTCGAGAAGCAGTCAGAAATGATGGACATGAAGGAGGAGATGATCAACGATGCCATCGATGACGCCATGGAGGATGAGGGCGATGAGGAGGAGACGGATGCTGTGGTGTCCCAGGTGCTGGATGAACTAGGCTTGCAGCTGGGCGAACAGCTGGGCGATCTTCCCTCCGCCTCCGGATCGCTATCCATAGCCGGCGGTGCCGGCGCCCAGAAGGCCCAGACTGCTGTGGCAGCGAGCGGAATAGGTGGAGGAGGATCAGGCGGTGGCGGCGGCGGGTCTGGTGGAGGTGGCGGCGGAGCAGGTGCCGGGGCCACGGGGGGCAGTGGCGCCTCCTCGCCTATGTCCGATGCAGATGCGGATCTGCAGGCGCGACTGGACAACCTTCGCAGGGACTAACATACTTCTAAGAAAAACCTCCTGCCCATTTTATATAAGAGCCACCTTCCCCCGTTTGTATCTCCCCGAAAGCGAATGTTGTATTAAACCGAAAATGCTTGCTTTTTGCCTTCCATGCGTGTTCGAAAAATCGATTAGAAAATTACCTTTAATGAGCTGTGAAGGGTCAGTTTTAGGTAGAGGTTGCGCCTTCGTAATTCGTCCTTTTTTATGGCAATCGTTTTCTACATTGGATAATAATTAATATTTTCTTGAGTGGCGTTATTATGGAATTCCAAGCTAAAAAACCAAACTAAATTTAAAGAAAATTACAAGCAAAACAGCTGTTTTAAAATTTGGCTATATTTAACTTTTATAGTTTTCACAAATTAACCTTGGAACCCCTTTCGGAATTTACATATGTATGTATCAGATATACTACTCTAAAAACTCTATACCTTTCTCCGTAAATGTGTATACTTTTCGGTAGGTACACACATATTCGATAGAAAACATAAACTTCTCTTTCACTAGCAACAAGCGTATATATTTGGAGGGGTAGAAATGAAAATTTAAGAGATAACACTACACACAGAACCGGAAGCATGCCTAGTAACCGGAAATAATTGACAAGTCCAGATTAGAAACCACTGGCAAGGAACACTCGCTCCACCTCACCAAAAACGTTGTCTGCATCTGGACTGGCATCGATTCGTTTCACCTGGCCGGCGGCTTCGAAGTATTTGATGATGGGCAGCGAGTCGTTGTTGTACGTCTGGATGCGCTTCTTCAGGCTCTCCATGTTGTCATCGGACCGACCCGAGCCGCTCTGTCCTCGGCCCAAGCACCGCTGGACGCACACATCTTCGCCGCAGTCGAAGAACAGGACAAACTGCATGTCCACCTTCTCGGACATCTGGCGGTTCCAGCCGTCCAGATTATCCTGATTCCTGGGGAAACCGTCGACGAGGAAACGCGACTTGCCCGACGCCTTCATGGCGTTCTCCAGCAGCGAACACGTGACCTCAACGGGTACGATTTTGCCATTGCGGATGTACTCCTCGATCAGGATGCCGAATTTGGAGCCCTCGCGCGATCGCTCCTCTCGCAGCAGGTCCCCAGCTGATAAATGGGTGAACTGGAAGCGGTCCACGATCTTGGAGCACTGCGTGCCCTTTCCGGCTCCAGGTCCACCCAGAACGAAAACAACCTTTGGCTTCTCGACGCTCATGTTGCCGTGTTTGCTAGGTGGTGGCGTTTGGCTACGGCTGGAAGTGGAGGTGGTTATGTGCCTGCTGCCCTTGGAATGTCGCAATAACTGCTGAGTCAGCGTGAATCCTCTAGGCCCGCAATCGATGGACACTGAAACTCCCCTGGCCGCTTGTACTAAAGCCCGCCACATTGACGACTGGGCTAATTGATTGCGTGGTTTGTGTGTATAGCTGGAAAAGATGGTGTGACGTCAGTCCCCGGCACAAGCGCAGCTGTTTCCCACGCGCGCACTAGCCAACACTGGTCCGGAATTGAATGACGAGAAATGCACTTCCGAATTCTATATAATAATAAATGCAATTTCAACGATTAAGCGGCTTATAATTTATATTTTATTAATTATTTTTAAACCTGACATTAAATTAACTGCGCCTGATTGTTTTGTATCAAGTCAGCCACTAGTTGGTAGGGAATAATGTGCTGGGAGCCCGCCGCCATGTCCACCTCCTCGTCGTCAACACCCACGATCACAGCGGGCACTAAATCAAGATTAAATGATTAAAAAATGCAATTATTTATGAACTCAGCCAGTTTACCTGCCACATTGGCCTTGAGGAAGACATGGCTCATCAGATTGGGAGTGACTATACGCTGCTCCGCCTCTCCTCTCTGTTGGTTGGGCATGTACTGGGTGGCCACCTTGTGGAAGTACTCGTCCACATTGCTGGCGAACTCCTGGGCGAACTTGGTTTCCTCCGGCGACAGTCGCTTGTCGTCCGGCTCGCGAGTCTCCTCCTGGTTGAGTATGTGCTGAGTGTAGGTCTCAATCTTCTGGAGGCGACACCGCAGATAGCTGGCCATAATGTAACGGACGCGCTCCAGTTCCATGCCATGCACGACGGCCCGGAAATCGTTCTTGTCCAGGTCGCGCATCTGCTCCTCCATATGGGCGACTTGCGAGACCATCAGCTCCAGCATGTCCGTCTGACTGGGCAGGATTTCGGGGGCGCACATCTCGTTGATCCATGCGGTCTCCAGTATTTCAAGGACCTGCGGGATTCGGTGAATGCAACAGGTTACTACCTCTTTTCGATTTTACTGAGTTTAAGGCTCACTTTTTGTGCTGTTATCTGTTCCAGGTCGTCATCATCCTCCTCCTCAAACGCAGCCCCGTTACTCTCTGCATTTTCCATCTGGGTTTCCGGCACCTCTTCTACATCTGACATGGTTTTAGGGATATATTTTATTCCTTATTTTGCTGCAGTTTTTGGCGCAATGTTTATGGTTGCGGCATTGACTTGTGACACTTTACAACACTAAATTTAGTACTAGAACTACGAAATAGAAGGCGAAGATCCCGTCCTTTTCAACACTGCAACAGCACATGCGATGGCGGCCGCCGCACAACAAACCGAATTCCAGAAGAATTTTCGCCTGATTGTTGAAAAGATATTCAACCACTGGCAGAATCTCCGACTGGCCGTGGAGCATGGCATGGGCGGACGCAATGGCCAGCAGGTGGGTCCTCCCTCCCACTCAAAACAGCACAATTTGTTAACCTAGTACGGACTTCTTTTCAGGTGGCCATAGAAATCATGGACTATACCTATCAGTACTGCGTGGCGAATGAAAACATCACCCAGGGCGAGCTGCAGGAGGTTCTGGAGGAGCTGATGGACCAGGAGTTCAACACGCTCTGTGACGACAACTCCATCCCAGAGATTTGCAGGAATCTACTGCGCTACAAGCAGCTGGCGCAGCAGAATCAGTATCCACAGATCGAGGCAGAGTTGAGTAAACTGCCAGCCGGCAAGGAGTGGTTGCGTCCGGATGTAAAGATCACCTACACCCCCGTGGAAGGCGACTCCTCCTCCGACGATGATGATGATGACATGGAGGACGACGACGAAGACGAAGATGATGAAATGGAGGAGGAGGCACCTACCACAAGCGGGCGGATGACCCGTTCGCAGGCCCGCAAACAAAAGGCTGAGGAATTCGTGGAACCCGAGGATGGTTGGACCACCGTGCGTAGAAAATGAATTTGTTTATGAATTAAACAAACAGGCTGTTAGTGTTTTAGTTGTAATACGCTGTATTTACTTCCTGGAGGTCCAGAAAGCGCAGTGGTGCAATGGGGGCACGCGTTACGGGCTGGTGCTGAGTCCGGCAAATATTGCAGTTTACGGGCGAAGGGATCTCGCGCTTTGAGTCTGGAGTCCTGTTCCTCGTTTGCAGCTGTGACCAGGATGTGAACTTGGTTCCCTTTGGGAGGGCCAGTTTGGGATCTACCACAGAAGCAACTTCATCCACATTCACTGTCATCGAGAGATTTATGGCCGGATAGATGAGAAAGGCGAAGAACCAGGCAAACACCAGCACCAGGAACGGGATGAAAACGGCGAAATATTTATCCGGCAGATAGGAGTGCAGGCCAAACTCGAAGGGCAGCAGAGCCCAGGCCACGTAGATGATGAACAGGACCGTAAACAGCATGTAGAAGGCGAAACCGTAGATCGCCCTATGCGGAGTCGGAGCCGGACTGTGTTCCGGCATTGTCGTCGTCGTTCTGCCGGACTACTGTTTCCCCTGTAGACTCGCCGAACTGCTTGATGGTGTCCTGGCAGAGGAGCAGGCACTCGAAGAAGGAGGTGATCGCTGTTCGCAGGTTCTTCACTTGGTCGGCCTGGAATGTAACTACCAGGACATCGCTATCCAAAGCGAGGGTCTTTTTTACAAAGTTCCGCCGTGGTTCCTGGTCAACACTCAGCACTCTGTAGGCGATTTCAGCGAGCCGCGGCGTCTCAAAGGGCACTCTTATCGTGCTGTAAAGTAAATTGAAGCTGAAATCTTTGTGTATGTCACATTTTTGGGTAAACTTACGATTCATTTGGCTTATTCGCTATTTGTGGCATTATTAAAACATTTGATATTTACGCTTTTGATAATATATCAAAATATCAATATGTCGATATTTTTCTCTAAGGATTTTGTTGTTTTACGAACTATATCGACATAGCGATATTTAGCGATGTTGGCAACCCAGCGACCAAATTCCTTCTAAGCTTTTGTTGCTAAGTTTCGGCGTTGCCAGACCGCCATATAAGCTGTATCGATTATCGATTGTTCCCATATCTATCTCCATCTGCCATCTCTATTCCTCAACACGCGCTTATTTTGTAAATAAACGACTCTTTCGTTGTTATTCATTAAAATAATGAGTTTTCTGAAACCCAAGACCCACATAGAGCGTGGGGATGTGGTGATATTGTATCTGAGCGTTAGTTCCATGCACGCCATAGAGGCGGTGCCCGAGATAGTCAACAAGAAGGGCGAGACGATACCGCACATCTTCCAGACCAATTATGGTTCCCTGAAAGTGGAAAGTTAGTTAAAGTCTTGAATTTTGAAGCCGTTTTCTGACTCCCACCCGCATTTCAGATATCATTGGTGCGGAGTATGGCAGCCGCGTGGAGCTCTCCAAGGGCTGGGCCCATGTCCTGCAGCCGACGCCGGAACTATGGACCCAAACGCTGCCGCATCGCACGCAGATTATTTACACGCCGGATATCAGCATGATTCTGCACCAACTGGAGGTGCGTCCGGGTGCGGTGGTCATCGAATCAGGCACGGGATCGGGCTCCCTCTCCCACTACTTCCTGCGCGCCCTCAAGCCCACTGGCCACCTGCACACGTTCGATTTCCACGAGTCCCGAGCCGATCAGGCACGCGATGAGTTCCGCCGCCACGGGCTTGCCGACTTCGTCACCGTCTATCACCGGGATGTGTGTAATCTGGGCTTCACCGAGGAACTGGACGGCCAGGCTGATGCGGTGTTCTTGGATCTGCCCGCACCGGATCTGGCGGTGCCGCATGCCTTCAAGGCGTTGAAGCTGTCGGGTGAGTGGCCAACATCGCGTTGACAACAAGTTGTCAGCGCCCTTTTGCCCGGGCGACAGTCCGACGGTCGGGCCAAGCTCGTCGGTCATCAGTGATGAGCAGGGTACTTTTGGGTTATTCTCGAGTTGGGTACAAAAAATAAATGCGAAAGAAATGCCAAAACCACTTTTAGAAGTACCAAAAATTTAAGGTTTCGCAATTTAAGTACACACTTTGAGCTCATTGAAATTATACCTCATTTTAGGCCTAGCTCAAAGCATTGTTAGGTAAAATACTATAGTAAATAAGTACCTTTAAAAAAGTACCTAACAATACCATCCCTGTCGGTCAGTCAGTCAGTGATCCATCCAGCAAGTCAAAGAACCAGTCAGCTAGTCAGTCCGGCTGCCATTTCACCCAGTTTGACATTGAATGAGCCCGCTTTTGACACTTGATGTGGCCAAAGGCAGGCTGACCGGGCGAGTTTGTCATTAGGCGGATGGGAACTTCAATTGTCCAACGGGTTTGGACCGGACCTAAGGTACAATGAAACGGCAGGCAAATTAAGTGGGATATCGCAAGACCCATTGAATATTATAATTTAAATAAAAAAGATAAACTCTCATCTACAAAATTGTAGGACTTAAACGGAACTAACTACACCCTGAGTAGGCTATAAAAACACTTGAATATATTGAGCACATGATATTCTTAAATCTCAATCCGTCAAGCTCGTATAAACCTGAATTTCTCCCCCTCCATCCACAGGCGGCCGTTTCTGTTCGTTCTCGCCCTGCATCGAGCAGTCGCAGCGCTGCATCCAGGAGCTGACGAAGCTGGGCTTCAATGAGATCGTCTCCATGGAAGTGCTGCAGCAGGAGAGCGTGGTCAAGACCCGCACTCTGCCCGTCATCGATCTGGAGTTCCTCAAGCTTCCCAAGTCCGAGGAGACGACGACGACGACGGCAGCAAATGCCGAGGAGAGCAAAGCGCCCAAAGAGGTGAAGAAGTACCTGACCTCTAGCAATCCCCAAGTGCTGCCCGGTCACACGGGGTTCCTTACCTTCGCCACGTTGCCACCGAATATACCCAAGGTCTGATGGTGAATAAAGTTGCATTTATTTTTATTACTCGTACCCGATTCTCATCATCATTCGTCGTATGAGTAGGAGTAGGAGAACTCCTCGAAAAACTTGCGCTCGCTTGTTTTCACAGAGCCGCAATGGTAGCAGCGCTGCTGCTTCGCCACCTCCTGGGTCTTGCGGTTCCAGGACTTCCTCTCCGGCGCCCAAGGTGTACGCTGCTCGGGTATGGCCACTTCGGTGCGTTCCGGATTGCCACTACATGTTGGGCAACGGCCAACGACATTTGGCTTGGGCAGCATGCCGTAGATGAGGGGTCCCGGCGGCTGCTTTCCGTAGATGGTAACGATTTCTGGGAGGCTCGAGTACGGGCGGGTGGGAAAGAGCTTCTCGCGATTGAGGAAACTATAATTATGGGTAAGAAATGTATTTTCTTCAAACTATTTCAGGTTGAGTGGAGCTTCCCCGTCAAGGATTCTACTCACTTGGGTCGCGGCTCCAGCCAGAGGTTGTTGATACGCTTGGTGCGCATAATGTCGCCCAGCTTCTGCAGCAGCCGCAGGTTCTCCCGCTCGATTTGCTGCTGGCGCTCCCGCTCGACCTGCTGCTTCTTCCATTTGCGCTGAACGTGCTCGTGGGCGCGCGGCGTATGGGTGTCGATGGCCGGGCGGGCGGACATGACCTTCTCGCGGTGCTGGGCGTATCGCAGCTGCTCCCACGGCTGCTGTAGTAATTTGTCGCGGCGCGAGATCATCTTCTTCGGTGGTGACTTCGACGGATATGTGCTGATGATGGGCTAGCGGTTTTTTCTCCACTTGCCGCACCTGTGTGTGTTTGCCAAGGCAAACAAACAAGCGGTGTGCGTCGCGTCCATAACAACCTTGCCAGGACAACGGACACTCGCCTCGTCGAATGTTGCACCATCATGCTGTGGGATTAAGTTCAACAGCCAACGGCAACGGCAGCCTAGGCGGCGGCCGCTTTGCTCAGCTGTCCTGTCCGCCGAGTTGTCCATCCGATCCGCGCGCAGAGTGACATCTCCAGTGACTTGACTTGCAAATTTGCGGCCCATGGACGAGTGCCCCATGCACAGTTGTTACATAATTCTGGGCCGCCGCCGCTGTAGCTGCTGCTGCTGCTGCTGCTTGTTAGGTCCCCGGATTTCTGTGTAGTAGCCGCTCCTCGAGCTCGGACTTGGTGTGGCGGCAAAAGTTCCTTTCTTCTTTTCTGCTGCCTGCTGCCTGCTCATATGTCAACCGGCAACAACATGTTGCCGGCAACTTGTTGCCGCTACCACTGCCACTGCCACTGCCGCCGTTCTAAATACTCCTCGTTTAGTGTTTTGATGGATGTTAAGTGCCAGCCTCATATTGGATTCAATCATTCTGAATCGATCGCAATGGGTTCTCGGTAATCGCTCAGTTTGGTTCCTTTCCTATTGCCAAGAGCTAGGAGGGTTCATTGATTCAGCGGTCGATAATTATACTTGTTTTAATTTGATTAGCTTTTAATATAAAGTCGCTTTTGTGGAAAAACAACCTTAAACCATTTATTTCTGAAGATGCGTAGCGTAATTTGGATACCAAGAATAAATATGAATTCTTGTGTTTATTTATTTAAAAAACGCTCTTACAATTGAATCATATTTCTTGTATAGCTATATTGACTCTCTGTAATCTCTAAAAGATTAAAACAAAAAATATGATTTGTTTGTTTCCCTCCCAGGCACTTGCAATTCCCATCGATCCTGTCAAAGAAACAAACTCGGCGCAATTGTTCTCGTTTGAAGTTGATTAGCCCCCCGTTGTTGCTTACAAAATGTGTTTATTGTGTTTGCTTGCAACCGCGGTGCGTGAGTCGGCAGTATTGGCCAGATTTTGGGGGAATTAAAGGGTCCACGCGGCATTATTGGTCAGTTAATTGGAAGATCCGTAATTTGATACCGACAATGGCAACGTGTTGCTTATCACAGCTCACCTTGTTATGCGGCGGCCCCAACGAATTATCTTGTTTGATGAATCGACAACTGTATCGAATTTTCACCATGCAGCTCCGCGGGGGAGTCGGTATCGGAGTCGTCGAAGTTGGCGTTGGAGTTGGAGTCGAATTCGGAGCCTCTGGGTCTGCGGCGCTTTTCGGTTGTGCCTGATTTTCACCTTTGGCCGAAAATGCCTGTTGCCCCATCCGCTTGACTCCCCACTAAACACCTGCTTAGTTGTGCATAAATTTCATTTGGAAATGATTATTTTTATTGAAATTTTTTTGCTGTAAAATGGCACATAATTGTGCCGGCCTGGCTCTGTGGTCCCAGCATCGGGGCATTGCCATGGCGTTGCTTAGTGTGTGTTTGTGGTGTGTGTTTGTGTATTAGAGGGTGCAGCCTTACACCCGCCAGCTATATGGCCAGTTTCTCACCTTTAGAAGCCGGCCCCAAAGTTTCAAAAAGCTCGTGGCGAGCGGGGACGAGCGAGAAATTGATGGCAGCCAGTGCCTCACTTGGGATTTGCCATTGGTTTAGTTGCTCAAATGGTGGATACTCTTTTGGTGCTCATATTTCTACAACATAAAAAAATCTAATCATAGTCCAAATATTCAGGAAAATTATCATATCTGTTTTAATATGAAAATGAAAAATGATTGATGATATGCAATTTTAAATGAATTTTCATATTAAAAATTATGGAATACTTCGGTTCTTTTTCTGTTTCATTGTCTGTAGGTTTGTTTTAAATTTACATTTTAATTTAGAGGCATTACTAAAGTAATCTTAATCATTCAAAAAAATTAATTAATTAAATATGTAAATACTCCAGGAAAGTGTATAAATCAAGCAAAGGTTCATAATATAAGTATAAACTTAGGTATTAAAATGTTCCACTCTATATTCAATACATAACATTTTTTATGTTCTTAAATCTATTTTTATTTACCTCTAAATATCCCCCAATGTGTCATAAAATTCCCTAGTTTAAGCCACGTAGCAGGCATCGGATTTACAAATCGACCCTTCTTGATGCAGTGAACCCTTTTGTTTTGGGCTAGCACTCTCGCATATCATACAAAGTGTATACACAGACAATACTTGGGGTCCTGTCCATTTATTACATGGGCCGGCAACAACAGCAACAACTGCAGAAAGTCAGTTGAAAACTGCGATTTGCTGTCAGCTAATAATAATAATTTCGATATTGAAAATACGTTTTCTTAGTTAGGTACGACACTAAACGATTTCGCCCAGTCGTCGGCGGTGCAGCAGTGCTAAAAGTCAGGCAAAGGCAACCCGGACAACTGCAGTCAGTAACAACCAACAGATGCACTGAAAGAAATAAGTAAAGTATAAAAATAAGGGATACATTAAATAAATAGTTACTTATAAAATAGAAGTACAAAATATTTCAGGGCAATCATAGAATATTTAATATTAAAGATTATTTGAAGATGTGGAAAAAGTGTATCTTAAACTTTTGGTTTTTAAAAATGGAAAATTAAAATATTAACATTTTGTTTACTATTAAAACCCAACTCAGTATGTTATAGAAATTTTAAAAATATATTTTCCTGAATACCCTATAATTGTGATTAAGCTTTCCCATCTAAAATAATCCTTCATTTCATAGTGTTGTCAGTTTGAAGGAGTTATTTATGTTTCACACACATAAAATAATATGAAAAGCTTTCCTATCATTTTTAATATTTATTTTTAAATAATTATAAAAATAGGCATATATTTTCCTAGTGCACAACTTGACCGTTGGTGGGGGCGTGCTATTTGCTGCCGCTGCTTCTTCTCTCGTACCCTTTGCGGACAGGTGGTGTGTGGTGTCGATGTTGGCCGCTGGATCCTCGACTGCTGGCTGTGCTGTGCCCGTTGGTGTTCAATATGAGCCACAATTGAGGCATTTAATCGAGCATCTCTTAACACGCCTTGGAATGTTGACTTATTATTGGCCCAGGCAGGCGGACGTACTAACGGAGGGACAGACGGACAGTCGGACTCGAACTCCCTCCTCGTATCTGTATCTTTTGGCGCGACTGGGCGCGAGAGTGTATCTGTGTGGCTGGGGTCCGCAGTTTGGAGTCCGGAGTCCCGGAGTCCCGGGCCTGGAGTGTCTTGCGTCGGTGTCAGGAGTCTGTAGTTACCTCACAGTAAAAGCGTTTATCATCATTAGACTCAATCTAAAGACGTTTTTGGCCGGGGTTATCATGTTGATTATGTTGTGTGAAAACAAATTACATTTTTTCCCGTCCCCTCTCACTTTAACACCAGTCCAGTCCCAGCGAGTACTCGGCCATGGTTCTTTTTGCTGCTGGCTAATTACGAAGATGATCGCCGATTTCAATTGTGCTTATTGACAAACCAATTGGGATAATGTTTTCTTAGTGAAAGGAAAGCCTTTTCCTCGCGACCCGTGAGAAAAATCTATAAAGTCAAGCCACAACAGCACATAAAATATTTCCAATTTGCTAATGGCAATAATTGTTTATACAACAATACTTTGGTATAATTTGTTTTCTATTTTTGTTGTTGCAGTTGCCAAGCACAGCTGTGTTCTATATAGTTGTTGTAGTTGTAGTAGTTGTTGTTGTTAAAGTTGTTGCAAGTGGCATTGCCTGCAGCTGCAACAACAATAGCAATAAACGCGGCACCACCAGTGGAAACAACAGCAAGAATAACTGCTTTAGCAAGGTTAAGTTTGGCCCTGACTCTGCCTGAAATGACTGGCCAACAAACTTGAGGTTTTTTTTTGTAGGAAAATATATAGGTAAAATATTAAATTAAATAAATAACAGTTAATATGTATATTTCACATTTACAAATATTTTATTTGTATTGATATTAACGTGAGAACGAATGCTTTCAATCTTATCATTCTTTATAACTTGAGAAAAAACTAACCCAATTCTATTTATTTTATTTAATTTTCCGAATTGTTATTCTTGTTTATTATTTTATACATAAACTGAAAACAATATCTGAATATCTGAAGAACTTAATCTAAAAATAATAAGACTTGTGGGGGATATTAGGGGAATCACTAGAAATATAATTATTCATTTATTATTTTATTTAAGCAATTTTTTTGATAGTCCCTTAAGTAGGGTTATAAGGTTAATAAGACTATCAAGTTTTTCCAAGAGATCACTTTGTTAAAATTCCCATTTCTTGTAGCGCAGTGTAGTTCATTTGTCGTGGCGTGGTAAAACGAAAACTGCAACTCCAATAAACATTTTATGCACTTTTAAATGCAATGCATTATTGTAGTTGCACCGATAACGTTATAATTTTTTTTGCTTTTGCTTAGATTTGTGCCACACACAGGCCTTGGCCAAAACCAATACAGAGGCATCCAGGGTCAATGTCACACCTTGACTCGTTATAGCCAATATATATGTATATAGAGTTTTTAGCCGACTTTTTGTCACAATTTATTGCATACGGGACTGGAGTCGTGTGTGTTTGCATGTGTTTGGTGGTCGCAGTTGCCGTTTTCTATTTAATTTTTATTTATTTTAGCTGAATCTGTGTGGCTTTGGCCATTTTATCTTGTCAACGCAATCGTCTATGAGTATTTCTTTTTAATTAATTAACAACAATCGCATGGGTGTCAATGGCAGGCCTTATAGTGTGGCATACTTAGCTCCTATGAAAACCGATTTTATTGGCTAATGAATGCTGAAAGTGAGTTGTAGTGTGGGTAAATGCCATTTCAGTGTTTTGTTGTCGAAAAAAAAACATCAGCAAGTTTCTCCCAACAACTCGGAGTTATGCCGAAGCTACAACTCAACAGGTATGCAGTGCCAATCAATAAACTTTCGCAGAGAGAAAAGCCAAGCCGCGGGGAACTCAATTCTCGGGGTTCCATGAGAACTAATTGAGCCATTTCGAGGACTATGATAATCGTTTTTGATGCAGCAGCAGCTGCAGAAACCACTGGCAGTCCCAGCCAGCCAACGCCTTCGCAGTTACCAAGAGTCCGACCATGTCAACTTCGGTTGCACAGAGAAATAATGGGTATAAGATGCCTGATTAGTTTACTCATTTTGGGTTAAAATTATTCCTACTGAAATATTTATTAAAATGTATACATGTGATATTTAATATAGTATATTTAATATACTATTTAATTAAATTAAAATAGGGGTTTATTTTTAATGTATATAAGAGTAATCCAACAGTATCTCTTACAAGTATTTATTTAAATACATAAAAAGATATTTACATACATCTTTCAGTTTAATTAATTTTGCTTTGATACTACATTTTATTTTTCTAAATTATATACAAACTTTTCTTTTCCGTGTTCAATAAAATTAAAGTTTTGTTTATGAATGGAATTACACGACGACATTTAGATGGCCCAAAGAGCAGCTTAGCCAGGCCAACGCAGCTGGAAACCGAGAGGCCGCCGACGACTCGGCTCAGATTCACAGACACTTCATCTAAATGTCAGGCCATATCTAGCGACACTCGCAACACTCGGATTCGCACTAGCCACGGATCGGGATCGGGTTCGGGGGACTGTGCGACTTGGACACATCTCCTGGTCTCCGGCTGGTCGGCGGCTCGCTTTGGCGGCTGCTTTAACCAAATCAATTGAGCCGCCTTCCCCCATAAACGAGCCAAAACAAATGACTCCGACTTGCCACGAGGGGCTGCTCGGCTCAGCTCAGCTCAGCTCTGCTCCGGTGTGCTCCGGTGAGCTCTGCTCTGGGACCCGGGGCAGCACAAGATCATTAGTATAATTTAAGTAAATTAAACGCAGCGATTAGGTTCGGGATGCAGAAAGAAAAGCCAGCGGACAGGCTGAGCTGCAAACGGCACCAAGTATTCCCCAATCGGCCGTCGCTTCGTTGTCGGCAAAATGCTTGTGTTTATTTAAATTTATTGTAACATTTTCGTTGGCGATTTCAATTTGTAAAACAAGCGAGCAAACAAGCTGTTAAAATATAATGATTGGCACCACAGTCCGTCCCAGATCTGGCCGGTTCCGGTGGGTACGGGGACGGAGACGGAGAAGGAGACGGAGCTACGGTTCCAGCGAGCGTCCAGATGTAGGTTAAACTGGCCGCATATGCTTATCGACGATTCCCGGGAGATGCTTAAAGCGAATTTATGCGGCGTTTAGACATTGTCCGGCCAATGCATTTTCGCTTTATGATTGCCATGAGCACTCGAATGCATAAACCATTTGGCATTGAAAACTATCGGTTAGCATACATTGTGTTTATTTTGTTTTTTTTTTTTTTTCGTATTTTTCAAGAAGTCGCGCTGGCTTTTTCCCACACAGACAATGGGCCACAAAGCGGCGACAACGTCGGAGTCTGGCCCCGGTCGGGTCTCCAGTCTCGGATCTTGGAAATCTCCTCCTGGCCGCACCGCCGCTTGCAACGCGAGAGGAGCGCTGCAGCAACTGCAACAAAAGCTGGCAAGGAGCCAGACAGAATTACAAGAGCGGAGCTGAGCGGAACAATGCCAAATGCAGGCAGTTCAATTGAATACAGTGGGTCGCAAATTTGGCTATTTACGATTGGCCAACTCTTCGGATCAACTCATTTAGTTTTTATTAACTTTAATTTACTGGGAAGTCTCGAAGAAAAAGAGTATTTGAACAAGCCAAACCTATTTCAGTAATTACGTTTACTATAAAATAAACAAAGCAAATATTGTTATTAAAGTAAGTACTGTTCATAACCATTAAATACTTTCACTTGCTCTTATTTCGCAACCACTGTGCCTTGGCAATTGACAAAAGGCCCAAGTACTTGGCTATCAACAGAAACAACAACAACCCCTTCGGTGAAAAGAACAAAACGCGAGTAACAAACAAATAAACAGTCAGTAGAGTCAGACACAAACAGCAATTCATATTTGCTCTGATTTATATGGCGTCTAGAAGTTTTCCATTTTTATTATGTATCATTATTATTATGATTTTTTCCCAGGCCAAAAGGCTGAGGAGCGCAGACTGGGTTTTCTACTGCTGCTGCTGCTGCTGCTGGTCCCGGCTTTCTGGCTGGCTTTCTGGCTGGCTTTCAGGCTGGCTGGTGTAATCAATCAGCACAAGGAGCTGGCTGGAACGGCAGTCCTTGTGGTCTGGTTTCGGCTTGGGATCTCTCTCTCTCTCACTCTTTCTCTTGCAAGTTGGGCGAAAATTAATGTTCTTTAATTTGCAAGTTTGTGTCCTAAGTCTTTCGTTTCGGCTTGCCACACACAGGCAAAAAAAAAAAAAAAAAACAGTTGGAGGCAGTAGTGAGGCGGGGAGGAGTGGCCTTTGAGTGCTTTGCTCTTGTTGTTGTTCCCCAGAAATGTCATTAAAGCGCCACACAGAGATCTTCGAGTGCCTGGGTGTGCGAGCTCTTTTTGATCTCCCTGAGCCAATGTCAATTGGCGGCATCTCCCGCGGATCGCTGAGACAACAGGAAAAGAGAGAGAGAGCGCGGGAGATCTGCATAGCTTGATATTCTAATTGCTGAAATTGTTTGCCACAGAGACAAGTGTGTCTGTGTGTGAGCCTGGGACTGCCATGCCCAATGAATAATCATCGAAATCCGTTCGCTGACAAAAGCAAAACAACAGGAGAAGCACTCAGAAAAAGAGGAAAAGGAAATTTAAGCTTTATCAGTATTGGGATAACTTGAGAAAATTTAAAAATGTATTATAATTAAAAGAAAACCTAACCTAAGCGAAATCTATAATAAATATATGACGAAAAGCAAAGCTGGTTTGAATCAGAAAAGAATTCATGTATATTATGAAGTAGAATAGGAATGAACTCGCATTAAATGTAATGTTTAACGAACTTTATTTATTAATTACCGTAAAAATTAAATAATGTTTTGAAAAGTAATTTAAGAATTTAAAAATTAAGTTATTTTCTTCTTGTGCAAAACAAAAAATGGTATGCCTCAGCTACACGGCCCTGTGTCTCCTGCCTCTTTTGGTGGTCCCTGCCTCATTGGCCTCCTCATTGTGTCGCACTGATCCAAATCGCATCAAATTTTTCGCTGCACTCGTTTTCAGCTCAGTTTTCTTGTTCCCCTCGGTTTTTTGTTGTTGTATTTTTCCCTTGCTGGCTGTGTCTGATGGCCTCTTCCTTGCTCGGTCTCGGGCTTTTCAATCAGATATGAAAGCTGGAGCGCGTCTTCGCCGTTGTTGTCGCAACGCAACGCTCTTTTTTTTTTTGGGCCTTTGACTTGATTTTCTTAATTAAATTTTTTTTGTAGCTACGCTGCTGCCAAGGCTATTCCCGATCCCCCAGATCCTGGCGATGATGATAGTGATGGGGGTGTAGGTGGAGATGGGGATGATGTGTGTGTTTATAAGTCGAATGTTGTTGGCTCAGTCGCTGATTTGTGGCCCTTGATAGGCAGCCGGCGTTGTTGCCGCAGTTAACACACTCCCACAATTTTGAAGCCGGCCGAAAGTGCATTCACAAAATTTTTGGGCTAAGAACAAGGCTAAATGCCAGCCAGAATCAGAATCAGCTTCCTCTGCGGCACAATCTTAGGAGCTATTACGTGCACTGGTCGCTCAACAAGAACTTGAACCTCATTAACCCATCAGCCCCGAAAACAATTTGACCCGGGCTCAACTCCAGCATACTGCAACGCGTACCCCAAGCCAGCCACCATCCCAGCCCGGGCCAAGACTTGAATTCAGGCTTCCACTTGGGCCGATGCCAACATCATTTACATCATCATTCACAATAAAATAAAAGTGCACACGCCCACTTAAAAGGGCCCCATAAATTGTATGGAATAATCAGTTTCAACATAATTTATTGTAATTTACGAGTGTCGGCCAAACGGGCCATCGTGTATATATATAGAAATATATATATATATATATTTTTATGCACTGACATTGCCAGAAGAGGAGTCGCCGTTGGTTTTTTATAGAGCAGCTAAATGCTACAAATGAAAATCCTAAACGAAACATTGAAAGCATCTTGATAAGAACCCGAGAAACGGCAGGCGAACATTTTCAGCTGAAGGAGAGCCAAAGTTGAAGCTGAGCTCGAGCTCAGCTCAAGCTGAAGTTTAAGTTAAAGTTGGAGTCCAAGTCGAAATCGATGGCGATTTTAGGCTGAGCGTGCAAACACCTTGGAAGCTCCATATTTCATTGCCTAATAATATTTTCTGGTGGGCTTTGCCTCATTTACAGCAGAAGTCGCAATGGAAGTAATAAAATAAATATGATTTTTAATTGGAGATCTAACAAAAATCGAATAAAAATTATTTCCTTATGGGAAAAATAGATCTAATGAGTTTCCCTAAACTGTTCTTAAAATATTTCACTTGATTTTTAAAGAAATCTGCAGATATTAAAATTTTTACGACTGCAATTGTTACCTTGATTTTGGTTTTATAACTCCAACTTACATATTCATCCTCTCACGTTGGACCTTTTGTAATTGAAACTATTGTTTCTGGCCCAGCTCACTTATTTCCCCCAGCGCTTTATATCAATCACTCAATAAAAACTCAACGATCAATCAATTTCAACCATCGGCCGGAGACCGCGAGGAGGAAGCAGATTCCCATCGGAGCCTGGGCTTTTGTTTGGCAAGAGCCATCCGAATACCATTTCCAATCAGAATTGAAACGTCAGTGGATAATAAACTTCAGGTGTCAGTGCAATCTCCGCTTGACAAACTGACAGTCCGAATATCCTTTTCCCTATATACACATAGCCATTATCGCCACTTGGCAATCATTCAAAGTTTCGCTGCCGACTGTATCTGTATCTCTATTTTTACTTTTCCGATTTCATTTCCAGATACCAATGGATATCGTTGGGTTTTGCCTGCGATTGTGAGGCTCATTATGGGAGTGGGTATTTATAAGGCGGCGGGACTCAAAAAGGTTTTTTGCAACAATCACTTAAATTGGAAATTTTCACTTTGTTTGTGTGAAGCAATAACCTTGGGGTGTTGTTTTTTTTATTCAGCAGTGAAAGGGAAACTTTAATTGTCTGACAAATGGAAAAGCCCAATTAAATTTATTGTTTAAAGGGAAATTAATTGGAAATTCCTCTATGCTTTGTGTGCAAGTATTTTTTAAATGCAAAACAAAATGTATTTCTTGGTATTTTAATAACTATTTTGTTATTTCTTATTTCATTACCTATTTTATTATTCATTTTATTTAATACAAGAAAATATTTGTTTTAAATTAGCCAACATTCTCTTAGAAATTTCCTAGCAACCCAAGTCGTACCAATTAAATTTCAACCTCTCCAAAAACTCAACCAAAACTTCATTTAAACATCACGCAAATAGCTGGTAATTTGTCTAAGCGGCCAAAAAGGAACTAGCCAAGTTGGAGAACGGTAAAGCAAAAACATTTTTTCCTTGTATCTCAGCTGACAGATCACTTTGCTTGAAGTATTGGCAAATATTTGTTTGTTTACTTTGATTAAATTTTGCCGTCTAAAGCGCTTTCATTTCGCAATTACTCAGCGGGCGTAATATATCTGTAGGATGCTCGTTCCAATGTTGGCTGTAATTTCTGCAAGTTCAAAGTGCTTAGTAGAGTCTGAAAAGAGTTCGAAGTGATGTGTGCACAGGAGGAAAAAATAGAGAGGTTTAAGAACAGAATTTAGATTTTTCAGTAACAACTATTAAAAGGGACTTTATATATGAAAATAATAAATTTTGTTGGTTAAAAATTAGTATTTCAGTTCTATGTTTATGTATTTTAAAGTATATAAATCTTTACAGGTTTATATCATTATTTCCCTAAACTTCTTCATATATTATATTTATATTTTTTATTTACATTTTGCTCTCTGCAGGAATTTTGGTCTGATGCCCGCTAATTTGCCACTGAGTGGATGACTTGACTGGGGAGTTACCTTTGCGTTGACCGGGTCGCCGCTCATCTTCCCAGCGTAATTTAAACTAAATCGGTTCGCTGGCCGAGCTGCGTAGAGCACCTTGAGATCCCTAGTTGGCCTGGCTTGGCTTGGCCTGGGCCTGGGCCTGGCTAACACGTACACGGAGACACACACACATGCAGGCGGTGGGAGCCCGTTGCATGTGCAAAAGCTGGAGCCCCGTCTGTCCTTCTCCGTCTCCTCGTAATAATCAATTATTTCTGTGTAATTTATGGTAATGTTCAGTCATGATGGATTGACTGCTCTAATGTCGCTCTAAATCTTTGTAGCTCGCTTGCCGGAGTACGCTCGCCGGCGAGCGATCCTACAGTGCGATCCTACCGTAGCTGGAGCCGAAAACCAAAGCCACAGCCAAAACCTAAGCCCCAAACCAAACCAGAGCAACCAGCCACCAGCCAGCCGCGCGGATCGGAGCAGATCAGGCCGGGGCAGGTGCAATTGCTCAGCGTGGAGAGATGTTTCTGCGTCTCCCACTAAAGGCCCGACTGTCTGCCAAACAGCCGAACTGCAGCAACCAGCCGGGCAGGTCGTTGGACAATGGGGAATGTCAGTAAATATATTGGAAGGGTTCTGGGTTCTTAAATTTTAAGGGTTATTATAAGAAGATTATTAGAATATTTTGGTTTTAGTAAGAGAAAAGTCTAAATCGTATTATTTATATTATATTATTCTGAAAAGGTAAGAGAACATAAAGAAATGTGTTCTTATTAACATTATAACCTTTTTGATAAACAAGTTTATTTTCATTATACATTTTAGAATATCATTTGTACTGTATTAACTCAAAATTCATGAAAATTAAAGTATATTATCCGATTTTCAAGAATTATATTATAATATTTTGTCTTTAATATGAAATAAGTCTCAAACCTTGTTTTAATATTTATTATATTATTAAAAAACTAAAGTTTATTTACCATTATTTAATTACTACAAAAGCTTAACTTGTTCTATAAATCAAGCATTTTCAATTTGAATCAAGATCTGTAGAGTAAAATATAAGTAATTATGACTGTCGCAAGTTGGCAATATTTAATAAATACTTTTATATATTAAAACAAAAACACATACAATATTTATTACCGTGGAAAATGGCTCTCGATCCCATGGTACATCTTCGCTTCCCTACTTCCGCCAGCTCTCCCCGAAGCTGTACACCTCGCCTTGCCCCACAGAGGTAATATGTAGCATATGTTTTCGTAAGTTTTTTCTTGTATTTTGTTTAATGGCAGCTTAGATTACACGGGACTACGATGGGCAGGTGGTGGGGTGAGGGTGGTAAGAGGGTTTCGCATGTTGGCCGCAGCTTCCAAGGGGTTTCTCCCCCCATCTCTCCCTCTCTCTCTATCTCCGTGTAACTTATGTTTAAAATTGCTCTGTGATTTTCGTGGCGAAATTAATGTTAAATAAGCTTTTAGTTTATGTCCCGCCACAGCGTTGATCAATTTCTCAGTCACCTGG
Source organism: Drosophila tsacasi (assembly GCA_018904565.1). Classification (NCBI taxonomy): domain Eukaryota; kingdom Metazoa; phylum Arthropoda; class Insecta; order Diptera; family Drosophilidae; genus Drosophila; species Drosophila tsacasi. The sequence continues at coordinate 69,392 of JAEIHY010019474.1, forward strand.
TCCGCACTCATCTTCCTTGCTCTTTTGCAGCTTCTTTTGCCCCTTCTAAGCCTTGTTCCTTGTCATAGTGTGTGTGTGAGATAGCCGTTGTTAGTTGGCTTTCTGCCTTGTTTATGTGTAAATTATGCTTGTACACATTTTACCCACAATTGTGTATAAATTATAGACGAATTATTATGTTTGCTGTTTGGTTGTGGCGCAGCTTACATATTAATATAGCACCGAAAAGCCGCCTCCTAACATTTGAAATTCAAACGAAGGTAAAGTGGGTTTTAAAATGAAGTTGGACTAGGATTTACGCCATTTTATATATTTCTTTCATTTATATATATAGTTTAAATGCAATTTCATAACAAGTTAGTAAGTATTTATTATAAATATGCACACTTTTTTCAATACATTTCTAAAAAATATAAAGATTTGCTACTATATTTAAACCGGAGTCAATAAATTACAAAATAAATTCGATTTGAGCAAAGGGACATTTATTTTCTTTTATTTTTTAAGACAAATATGCTCTGCATCATCCTTTGTAGGATACCCTAATGGACAGCTCTCCCTGGGGCTCTTGTTATGTTATTTTAGTTACGATATTCGCGAATAGCTCTTGGTGAGGGCGGAGCGGAATATATTTGGCTTTCAAGAGTGCTTGGGCATTAGTTCCAATGGCAATTGCTGTGAACTGCATAAAAATGATTTGGCATGCAGTGGCAGAGCGAAGACAATCCGCAGACCCCCGAAAGGGCCTCGAGGGACTGCTTAGTGCACAGGAAAATAATATGTTAAATATGATAAAAAATTATACAAAAATATTGGGAATATATTTAATATGTAACCAGCGTTGTTTAGCTTAAGTATCTTATGAAGAAACTATTTAAATATTTTAAGATATATGTATATTGTATAGTTTGCAGTTTGTATATCAAGACATTTACCTTCAGTGCAGGTAGGTTAAGCTTCAGGTTTCGCTTTGCAGGAAGTAACATAAATGGTTAGGGCCTGGGAAAGAGCGATAGAAGCAGGCCTCGATTCCTCGGGTATCCTTTTGCCTGTCTGTGGTGTTATGCAAATACCTGGGGAGCATCATCGCCACCAGCATCAGTTTGAGGCTGGTCCAGGCTCCTAGCTCCAGGCACCAGGCACCACCCTGTGTGCAGCACAATGGCTACCGTGCGCGTGCAACAGAACACGTACAAAACAGCAGCTGTTTAACATTTATTTGCCTATTTATTAATTTCATGTAACATTTTTTCCTAGGAAAAGTTCCACAATGCGAAATCAAAGCCAAAAGGCAACAAGCTCGACGCATTCTCTTGACGCCAGGCAGTCGCCTCAGATAGGTTCGGTCTCGGATTCGGGTCCGGGTTCAGTTCCAGGGTCTGTGCAATGTCCAAGCTTTCAGCTTCAGCTCCAGCCGGGGCCAACTGTTTTTTTTTTTGAGCCAAGACAATAAGCCACGAGCCTGGGGGAGACTTCGGGAGGGACTCTTTGCCATACTTCTCCCACTATTTGACTCGGCCTGCTCTCTGCTGCTGCTGTGGCAGTGGCTGCGAATTTTGCTGCCACAAAAAGTGTCGTGACCCCCAGCCAAGGCATTGCATATGGCCGGGATTGTGGGAGGCTTTAAAGGCTCTGAAAACTCTGGAGGCTCAGCAGGATGGTGGAGATTCAAGGGGACAGTGGTACAAAAATTACATGTTGTTCCTGTTGAAATGTTTTGTTTTGTTTGCACAGCATTCCCATTGTCGTCGACGTTTATTTATAAATTTCTTTGCGTTGTTTACCTTTTTGAAATACACTTTCAAGCGAGTTCCTTGGTGAAGTTGATGGATAAGTTTAAGGATCAAAAGACCTGAAAAACATTAAATTCAATAAATACAAATTACACTTATTAGCAATACAAATCTGTGAATTAAGATAGAACCCAGAAATAATTTCAAAATCAAGACAAATAAAATTGCGTTTAAGGAAGTCAGCCAAAGGTTTTAATTGTAAACTTTAAATATAATTACGAAGCTTCAGGGATTCGCTTTAACTTCTATCATAATTTCTGAGATAAATCTCTGAGGAAAGGGTAGATCAAGTTCGTTAATAAATATCAAAAGCCATGACCACGGGTCTTTTATGTGATTTTGGCCTTTTGGCTAATATTAAAGGCTAAAAGGAAAAAGGAAATATGTAACAGTCCTCGTGCTGCTCCTGCAGCCTCGTCCAGGAGTCGTCTCTGGCCGGTCGTTGTCGCTTACATAAGCATCTCTTCTGGCTAGGACAAAGGAAATGCAAAAATGCCAAAAATCGCACAACTCAAAAAAATCGTAAAAAACAACACAAAACACAAAAAAAAGAAAAAAGGGAAACAGAAATACAGAAAACGCAAACGCGAGTAACTTGCACACAAAACGATTCTGGCACCCATGAAGAGCACCGGTGACCAATGGATGGCAGGGGAAGGATCGGTTAAGGAGGATCATCGGAATCGGCCTGGGCGGGTGGCGATCGTGGCACATTTGCATACAATGAGGCCAGGACTGCGGCCCAAACGGACACACACATACACAGCCTCAATCTCCAGCCGAATTCGAATCCGACTTCCAAGCCCAAGCCCCAACCCGAGCTCCTACCCCAGCGCGTTATCTGCGACTGTGACCTACACCAATATTTCTGAGAATGCTGCTGTTGGCCGACGTCGTCGCCTGTAAGTGTGTCGTCGTCGTCCAGTCCCAGGTCTCCATCTCCATCGAAAGCCCAGACTTACACAGAGGAAAATAAAGGAATAACCTGGGCATCTTATCTCTAAAAATTTGGTTTCTTTCTTAGATTAAAAATTACTAGAAACTAAAAAGGGACTTGAATTTCAACCAAAGAATCCTTTTTTAAACTGAAAAGTTTGTTGATTTCCTACGCATTTTTTATCAGATTTTTTTAGTCAAAGGATTCTTGTTCATTCTGAAAAATAACTTGATTTTCTACACATCTTTTATCATATTTTCTCTTAGTGCAGTTTTCGGATCCACATAGCCAGTCAGTATCTCAGACGACCGACGACGAGGAGTCATTCAATCGCGCCAGCTGCGGCGTCTACATCGTCAGCGTTCCGTTCCGTTCAGTTTAGTTTTTTTTTCTCCCCTCTCTTGGTTTTTTGTTTGCTTTGTTTTTGGTTTTTGTACGTCTTTTTTTTTGGTTATTTTGTTGGCCATTCTACTTACAATATTTGTTGGATATCACCAAAAGATCTTGGCAACAGCAGCCGCAGCCGAAAAAAGGAGCCAGCCTCCTCATCGAGTGGGTCTGTGTGTGAAATCCCACTGAACGTCTGGCGTCTGTTCTGCGTTGTCGCTGGGGTTTCATCGGCGGTCCGTCGTCACCATGAAGTGGTGTACTCGTACTCGTACTCGTACCCCTACTCGGACTCATACTCATACTCGCATACTCGTACTTGCAGTTCGAAATTGAAAATGTCTATGAATGTCTCTCTGGTGTGGGGAGTGGGAGTGGCTTTCGGGGGCTTGAATTTTTCTGGGCGAAAGCGAAAGATTCGGATTCGGCGGCTGGTTCAGAGTGCAAGGCATTAATGGACCCAAAATGAAAATCATGACATTTTCCCAGCGCTTTTCTTCCTATTATGGTAATCGATTTTTGTCCCCTTGTGATCACTGATCGAATGGTAAATTGCTGAGATTTTCGGTTTGTTTATGATATGTTCAGGGATTTGTTTCAAGAGAAGCACATTAATTGCTAAATACCAAAAAATAAATTAAAGAATAATGCAGACTTAGAGCAGAGATATGATAAACAAAAAGGTTACTGCCTTAAATTAATTTTTTTTAAGGCTTGCAAATAAGGAAAAATACTAGAAAATTGTATATATTTAATTTGTTTAATTTATTCAGAAGTATTAAAACATTTCCACAATTTCAATTCCTCTCTCAAACCCAAAACTTCACCCATTTAATAAAACATTTCCAGTTTAAACGAAAATACTTTACAAGTTTGTTTATTCAATAAGCAAAATACGAAAGCATAGTAATAAATATGTATATAAATAAATGTTTAATAAATAAAATAAAATAATTAACCTAAATAGTCTAAATGTATGCATATAGTTGCAACGTTACGAATACAAGATACAAAAATACTCGTAAAAACTTTAAGGCCGCGCCGTAAAAATAACGCTAATAAAGACGCTACAACTAATAGAGCTCTATTGGCTTTTTTATTTTTCGCATTTTTCACTTCATTTTCCATTTATCGCAAAACTAATTTCCAAGTGCTAGTATATATATATATTTTTATGTGTTGTTTTTTCCAGATTGCACGTACAAAAGTTGAATGGTTGAAAGCGTAAGGGCTCAGGCTTAAACTAGTTGTTATATCGAGAAACGAATGTGTTATAGAGTTGTCTGTGTGTGCTTGTGTTTTTTGTTTTTCTTCGTTAGATAAAAATAATTTAAACGCTAAGATGACAAGTGGCAATTAATTTAAGTGTGATTATCACCTGGCCGCCATGGCAGGCCGCTCCACTACGCTCCAAACGCTGGGTATTTCCAAGCCTTGCTGGCCTCTAATTTTTGGGATCTGCAAAGAACGGGTGGACGGGGCATTAGCATAAGCGTGGCATGTGGCTGGCGGAAGCTTATAGATCATCAATAATTAAGCTGCCTTTTACTAGTTTTCGGCTTTGTTTTGAATCGGGCGGCCTTAATTACTTAGCGGCCGAGTGCCAATTGGCCGCAGCTCTCTGGAAATCGTGCCAATCAAAAAGAAACGCAGGAAAATTATAACGTACTAACCTCTATCCTCAACCGGTTCCCCGGCATCCCCATGGCCCGTGGCCGCTGGTATCGCTATCGGAATGGGTATCGACAGGGGTATCGATATGGGTATCGGCAGCGGCGGCGGCACCACTACCACCCCCATACCCCGGTCCGTCGCAGAGGAGCCTCCCTCCAGGGAGTTCTCCGCACGCCCGTGGTGAAGTGCTAAGTGCTGATGCTGCTGCTGCTGTTGGTGGAGATGTGACTGCTGCTGGGATAGTTGCTGCTGCTGCTGATGCTGAGCGAGCTGCTGCTGCAGTAGGGGACTCTGGTGACTCTGACTCTGGCTCAGGTGCTGGGAGAGGTGCTGGTGATGGTCACCCGTGGGCGGCCACTGCTGGTAGGTCACCGGTACCAAAGGATCGGACATCCACTCGAAGCTGAAGGCGGGTCCCATACTCCCATGTGTGCCCAGTCCGCTGTTGTGGGGCGTGGCACTGGTGGGAGTGGGCGGCGTGGTGGTGATGCAAGGACTTAGCTCATGGGAGGAGCCAAAGCTATCCAGAGAGGCCTTTTGTGCCGACTCCGACCACGGCGGACTAGGATTCCATTGCTCAATGAAGTCGGCAGGATCGGGCGGCAGGGTCTTGTTGGGCAGCCGCGGTCTTGTCGGCACTATTGTGGCATATATGACGGAGGCATCGGAGCTGCTGGCCACCGCCGACGAGGAGGTGGCATAGGCGGCCGCCGGATGGGAGTGCAAGGCATAGCAGTCCGGCTCTGGGGTGATCGCCGCTGCCGGAGAACGTTCCGCGTGCAGGTACAGCGGCTCCAGCTTCCTTGCCCTCTTCTTTGGTGGCGGAGGAGTTGCGGACTTGGACACCGGCGGATTGGGAGTACTGGCGGCGTTTGGTGGGCTCACCTGACTGTTCACCTGACTGTAGTCCACGGGCTCCTGGAAACTGAACAGCGGCTGATCCTCCTTTAACTCTAAACCCGCCTCCGCGTGATAAACTCCCGTGCCGTAGGTTCCCATGTGGGGATGGTGGTGATAGGCAGCCGCTGGATGGTGATGGTGGTGATGATGATGCGGATGCGAGTGCGGATGGTGGGCATGATGGTGACTGCCAAAGGTACCGCTTATGCCTAGGCTGGGTGTGGCACCACCCGGCGTGGTCGGGGGGTGCGATGAGTGCGGGCTGTAGTAACCACCACTGGATGGGGTTCCAGGTGGCACGCGAATACCACTGTCCAGGGGCATGCCAAACTGTATCTTCGACTGGACGGTATAGTAGTGATACAGCCAGGAGTTGGCCAGCATTATAGAAGCCTCGCGATCGCTGAGGGAGAGAGGTGATCAAGAATTTAAGGGTTAGGAAGTTGCAGAAACTTTTAAACTGTCAAGAAATAGGTTTATTAAATATTTAATGAAGTATTTAATGAAGTATTTAATTAATATTGTGTATTTAATTAGTATTACAAATAGTTTAAATATAGAAAAAAACTCACTTGAGAACTTGATTGGTGCATACAATGACAGGTTGTTGGGTGGAATCGGGACTGTCTCGCACCTGAAGGACCACATGAACCCAGGTATACTCTCCAGTAGAGCGCTGCATTCGCACCAAAAGGATACAACTGCGATCCTGTTCCGATTGGGTGACTATAGATTCCGAAATATAATTTAAAGTTAGTAAATAAACTATGAACAACGAAAAACAAATAAAGATCTTTCTCATTAAATTGATTCCTGATTAAATAAAATCTTTAAACGACTTTTGACCTCCAATAGAAACTGGTTTAAAGAACGCAAATCTAGAAGTTTATTTATTTATTAAAATCAGTGGGAAAAAACCTGGATTAAGCCTCAGGAATAAAAACCAGCAAATCCAGATTTTGTTCACAACTAATTAAGACAAGATAAAATATTAATAACTTCCATCCCTCAAAGTATAAGTAAACTCTGTCTAAAGTGGAAACCCTTGCCAATACTTACTTAGTCTGTGCTTATTCTGCGCCTCCCTCAGATTCTCGCTGTGAATCAGATTGTACCAGGAGGTGCCCTGCAACGTGCTCTTGTCGTAGCCCAAGTGAAACTCGCCACTGAAAGCCATATATATAATGCACATAGATATAATTAAGTTAATATGGGATATTAATACTACTCACTTCTTGTCGATGTGGGCTATTTTCATGTCCATCGAGTGGATCGTGGTGAAGACGTTGGTGGCACCTTGCACCACACACTCCCTGGTCTCGGGCATGGCGATCGGTGTGCAGGTGGCCAGAAAGACGGGCTCGTTCCGACTGCAGAGCGGCAGGTATGACAAATAGTGACCCTGGACCAGGACAACCTGCAAGGCAAACGAAAGAGGTGGTGGAGAGATCCAATGAGCTTTGTTCGCAGATTTTCTACATGGGCTCCCACGAAAATTGGCGCCCATCGTGGGACAGTGGGACAGTTGGGAGTAGCATGTGGTGGTATTATGGCCATTTTTGGGCCGGCATGCCGGCATAGACTCGCATAGACATTTTACTCTGATTCCATAATTTAAAAAAGGCAATCACAGAAATGTTTGTATGCCAACTCCTCCACAGAGACACACACCAGGCAGTCTCAGGCTGGGCTCTCGGTCTGGAACTCAGAGATGGAGCCGGAGTAGGAGTCGGAGCTGGAGCTGGAGCTGGAGCTGGAGCCATTGTCTCCCAATTAAAACGTGCCTGCATTTATTTCGTCCCAACTTCAATTGCATTTTCGAGGCTTATGGGGTGCTGCTGGCGCAGCTTCTTCGGCTTAAATGCAAATGCAGCCCAACGATCCTGATACCGACTTCCAATCCGCCCGATCCCCCAAAAAAACCCGTCGGATGACGCAGACGCCACAGTCGTTTTGTGGGGTTTATTCTTTTTTTTTTTTTTTTGGTAAATGAGACGACCTTAGGCTGGGGAGCAGGCGCCACTGCTGTCGCCGTCTCTTCTTGTTTTTTTTTTTCTGGCTTTATTCGGGCCTTTTGTCTATGGGATTCGGTCTTCGTCGTCGTCGTCGTCTGGCATACGGGGGTACTAGCTCTGAACTATGCCTGACCTCATTCATAATTATTTATTGGTCCATTTTTATTGCATATTAACGAGTGCCGGCATGGGAGTGAATGTGCTTGGATTTGGCCCGACTGGGTCCGCGGGTTATCGCCAGTTCAGTTCATGTGGCTCTTAAGCCAAGGCACCACACTCGACTCGGATTAGATTAGGTACTTGAGCTGTGAGCAAGGCTGAGAATGGATTTGAAAGGCGGTGGACTGAATCTATTTATTTTCTAAACATTTTTTAAATATATAGTATGCCAAGATTGTGAGCGAGAAAGTGAGATTTTATGGTGTTTTAGTAGGATTTTTTAAGATCCTAAAAATATTTCTTAGAGACTTTAACAGGCATGCCTATAAGTACATATATCGTTACCTTAATGTGTTTTATTTATTTTAATTGAATTCCAGCTGAATTGAATGCCTGTTTTTACTTCTGGTTTTCCTTCTGCCTTTAAAAAATCTCCCATCTGGCACTTCCTGCACCTTAACTGCCAACTCTCAACTTAATTAAAAACGTTTTCAGCCAACTGTCAACGCCTGGCCTTATCTCCATAATTCCGCTCGCTGCACATCTGTGCAAAAGAGGCAAAAAATAAAAAAAATGGACGCGACGCGGATCGGCAGAGATATGAATAAAAGTGAAGCGACCGCCCACCAGAATGTGCACAGTAGCAGCTCCAAAGACCCGGCCACAGCCATTCCCAAATCGGGTAAGTGCTGCTGCTGCTGCCACAGCCAACACAGCGACTCAACACGTTGACAGATTTGGTCTTGTCTTGTTCAACCTGCGGCTGAGATGGCTTAGCAGAAGAGCGGCCAACTCTGACAACTTCATATGGTTGCCTCGTTTTATTCACATCATCATCATCATCATCATCGCGGTCTCAGTCTCCGGCTCAGTCCCCGACTCAGAGGCGGCCAATCAGAGCAGACTGTGGCACCCACCCGTTTCCCATCAACTGTCATCGTTTGTCAGCTTATGGAAACCCGGCTCGTTGCCAAGATGTATGACCAGTTGGCCGCCGGCACGCCGGCTCAAACGCATGGTGGAGCGACTTCTGCTCTAAACCAAGCCCGCAACTCCATCTCCATCTCCATTTCCATTTTCCTACCTTCATGCATAATTCATGCCAGAGCAAGATGTCGAAGCTGGAGCTCCGACAGTGGAGCCTGCGGAGTGGTAAAGTGTTACACGCAACACGCTTCCCAGGTGATTCATTCATCAATTTCTGTCAGAGACTTACACGCGCTTACTCATCCGCACACATGCACAGAGCGAAAAAATGGAGGAGGTAGGAATGGGTTTGGATTTAATTAGGGAGAAGTTTTTTTACATAAGTCTTCAAAGTTTAAAAATGATAAATAAATATTTGGTATAAAAAAGTCGTAAAGGTAAAAAATATCACAGTTTTCATATAAATATCAAAGGTCTATGTAAATGTTGTATAACCATAGAAATTGTACCAATTCTCGATAATATATTTTTAAATATCTCCTTTGCAGTGCATCAACACTCACCTTTTGATCGCCGAAACGCATTTGCCGTCGCGCATTGCGGCTAACATTCATGCGACAGAGGAACATGCGATGCTCGCCCTCGAGACTGGAGGCGCCACCGCCACCAGCACCAGTACCAGCAGCACCACCACCAGCAGCCGCTCCACCGCCGGCACTGCCGTTGCTGGACGTTGAGTCGCCGGCACCACCGGTGCTGCCCGTTTGACTGGGCCCACCTGGCTGCGGTGGCACGTTCCGATTCAGCTCCGCCTGGATGGTTGCGTGATCCTGTTTGTCAATGATATCGTAAACGGAGTCACCGTGTATCAGCAGATCCTCCTGTACAAAAAAATGGCAGAGGGGACACATGGTTAACAAGGGGCTTACACCAGTCAGCAAATAGTTGGGCATTACAATTACAAGGAACAATTGTCAAAAACTACATATTTAATTGGGGATATCCTTAAAACGTTTTTAATATAATTCTTTCTTTATAAATATTTCCTTTATATCATAAATATTCTGTTCAATTACAATCCTGTGAATATAAACACTTTCCCCTGTAAATTTAATTTCAATTAGTCAGTCGATTGCCTTATTTTGTTAATGATGTGTCAGCAGGCTGCTGTTTTTGTTTTTACTTATTTTTTTTTTATCGGCTTTCGCACGCTCATCGGCTGCGATGTTTGTTGCCAATTGCCTGCTGGCCGTTTATGTCATGAGCTTTTATTATTGTTGACAATTATGGCCAGGGATAGGAGATCTGGCCAAGACAGAGAGAGAGAGGAGGAGAGAGCACTGCGATCAGGCCGAAACTAACCAAGCGATCGGCCAATTTATAATGGCAGGCCAGCCGTTGTGGTTGTAATTTATTTATGGCCACTGTCGCTACATGACACATGACAATGGCAACTTGTTATGGGAATATGCAAAAAATCGAATTCGAATTATGATGCCCAACAACAGCGGCAAACAGCATCGGCAAAAGCAAAGGCAGCAGAACCAGCAACAGCTAAGGCAGCAACAATGTGGCCAAGATCTATTGACATTTTTGGCAGTTTGTTAATTAACTTGGTCGGTGGCTGTGGCTGCCGGTTTCTCAGCTTTTCCCGCCGCTAACTAACTCAGAGCCTTGCCACAAATTAAAAGGTTGGGCAGTCCACTTTTGGGCCCTGTTCATGTGCACACCAATGGCAATTCCGTTGTTGCTATTGTGCCCGCGCCCGTGCCCGTAATTATGCCAACACATGGCATACGAGCGAATTTATGAACTCCACTGACCATTTAGCTTAGTGGCTGCCAGTCCCACTCCCACTCCAGCTCCCAGCCGCCTCCTCCGAGCTCCTGATAAGGCCCGGCACAAAGGCCAAAAGACTGTCAAATGTCATGGTTTTTTCTGTGCCCCTGTCCCGCTTTTGGCTTGTTCTTGTCTAGCTTATTGACTTGCAGCGGGGGCAGTGCAACATTTAGTTGATATGAAAGGTTGTCTGGTCGAAAAAAGAAACAGAAACACAAGTGGAGGAGGGTTTCCTTTTCGCTCAAGGTTTTAGTTCGTTCTGGCCAAAAACTATTATCCACATTTTTTGGGATCACACAGGCCAGGTCTCTGATTTATGGCATAATTTTCGTTGCTCATACGCCCCGTTGCACTAGTTGCTTGCAGTCGAAGGCTGGAAGAGCCGACAATCACCTGGGCTTTAATCTCGCGTACCTTTGTCAATGTCGGTTCTACCATGTGTTATATGTGGAACGGAGATATGTCACATGTGCTCGCTCGGGTCGCTTAGATTTATTTAAAAATGTTGGTTCAAATGCAAAGTGAAAGGCCAGGTACATATGTAGGTACACTGCTATAATATATATTGATGTTTGATTTTATTGTTGTCAAAACCTTTTGGTTTTGTAATTTATGATTTAATATCGAAGACAAAAAAGGTAGTTAGAATGAGTTGCTTACAAAGGTAAGGATTATATGTTTGTTTAAGCAAAAAGAGCATTCATTATTAATTCATTTATGATAAAGCAAAATCTGAGGGTTTAGGTACATAAAAAATTCAAATTTGAAACAGCTTTAATAAGCCATTATATAAAATAAATTATTAACTTATTTTTTAAAGCTACTCAAGCTCTACTCAATGGAATACTACTGTTCCTTAAACATTTGTCCCTGTGTAGATATATCGTAGACTTGCATATATATAGAGGCATACATATATATATATATATTCCGACATGTATAACCTTGCTATTTAAGCGGCATAAACGTGCAATAAACAAAGCTTGAAACACAAACAGCAAAATCGAGCTACGGTTTTTAAGGAACAAACCAGCCAGCGGACGGATTTATATAAGCTCAATGAATCGGGCCCCGTGTGTCGCTCTTTGGGTCTTTAGACAGTTGCTAACTTGTCAACGGGAGCAGCAACAACATCAGCTAGTAACTAGCAACTAGTACAGCACAAAAAGTGCAACAAATATGTTGCTGCTGCTGTGCCGATGTTGCTGCTGCTAATGTTGCTGCGGCACTAATGTTGCTGCTGCTGGGAGACTATGACATGCTCTGACGACGACAGGCATCGTCGTTTGCTTGTTGTCGCTTGTCAGAGATTTGTATCAACGGTTGTAACAATTTCGGCCCGCCGAAAAGCCAAAAATCCAAACTAAAACTTTCGCAAAAATGCCCAGGAAGCCAATGCCAGAGAGTCTTACCATGGAGTGGCCCAAGTACTCGGCCGCATTATCCGATATATAGAGCAATTTGCCATTCTGTGTGAGCATCATCAAAAAGCCGGAGAGTGCCTGGAAAGACAAATACGAGTGTGAATACAGGGTGCTTGGGTTGAAATATAATAATTATAATGTAAAATAATTTGTATGAGTGAGGTTTTGATATAAAAGGCAACCTTTGTAAATATAGAAGTTAAATAGTTCGATGTTTGTACTATTATATATTAAAGCTTCTCTAGCATATTTATATTATTTAATAATACATTTATAAATTGTTTATAAATATTTTAATTTTATTATATAGATGTCTAAATTGTTTAGATATTTAAGTATTAATATATTTAATGTACTTAATATATTACTAGAAAAAAAATTATAGGCGTGTTTTGTATAGTAAGTATATATGTCATTGGTTTTTCATAATATATCTTATATAATTTCATTGTTAAATTGTATCACCATTGCAAACATAATTACCAACCCTCAGAAAATTTGAAATAGAAAATATATAAGATTAAGATAAAAAACCTAATAGTTTATACAAAGTATTTTCAATAACAGATAAAGAACGTACTGATAAAACAAACTTAAAATTCACTTAAAAATAAGCCGAATGTTGATTACCTAGAATTCGGGCAAAGAAAACATTGACTCTCGTGTATTTACTAAAGAAAACCAAACAAAATATTGTCATTTATTTACCCACGTTTATTAAGTTGACCCGTGATTGGTCCCAATTTAGACATAACTGTAATACAATTTAAAGTACCCATGTTAATAGCCGGCTACTTATGGGAAAGAGCCTTATCATGCCTATGGGCAACTTCTCGCTTAACACCCTCTATTTGAAAAAAGCATAAATTGAATCTTGTGTTGAAAATGCAAATTCATTTTCGCGTCTCTGCACTAATAAATTGTTAGCCCAAAGCCCAGGGAGCATAGACCGGAGCGGAGAGACCAGAGACCGGAGAGCCAAAAGCCCGGCCAAAACCCACGTTGACAACTGGCAACAGTATTTAATTCAGTCACGAGTGTGCACAGGTATGTAGATCAATCTCGGCCGACTGGAGCAGTCAGTGCCAGGCAGGCAGCTTGACTGACTACCGACTACTGTCTGGTGGCTAGTGGCTGCTCTCTTGCAAATCTCTGGCTTTCCCGGGCATTTATTGTTATTCGGCTTCCTCTTCTCGCTTTCGGCAAAAGGCGCAGCAAGTGGCGGCGAGCAAAACGATTTCTGACTTATGATATGGCCGGCTTTTGTGCCATTAATAGAGTTGTTTTCCCGGGAACTTTCGGTTGAGTTGTCACCGAGATTCCTTTTGCTTAAATTGAGTTGTTTCCTTTGGTTCCCTGGGAGCCTGAATCGAAATGTCATCGCGGATGGTAGACAGCGGCCACAAGCTAAACTCTAAATGAACGCAGATAGGCCAATCGGATTCCTAATTACGCTCTGATTGAATATGAATTGTACACAATGAGAAAATTGTGGCAGGACAGGGAAATTGTAATAGTAATAAAATTATGTTCGAGGTTTGACTCAAACCGTTTGAGTCTTCTTAAATACTTTGAAATATTTGAAATATTAAAAGCTATAAAGACGGGATAATTATGTAGCTTATGGCTGAATCTTAAACAAGTATCTTTAAACTTAACTTAACTAAAATTAAAAGATTAATTTTGAGGAATTACTCATTAGTATATCCACTTAAAATTTATTTTTCCAAATGTTGGATCTATTTCCTGGTAAATCCATATCCGCTTACCTTTGAGAAGCCAATATTTGGTGTTGCTGTCTGGTGATGAAGATGATGCATCGCATTGTGACGTTTGAAAACTGCAACGAGAGGAAAGACGGTAAACGGATTCTTTGAAAATAATGCTAATTAAGTTAATTGACCTTTTGTCGAGCTGCGCAGGCGCGCCCTGCTCAGGCAGAGGCAGCTCATCCACTAAGTGGATATATGAGTACGTATCGAGTATTTTCCCATGGCTGCAATTTGTATGCAAAAGCCTGGCTAATTAAAAAACTATCTGTTAATAATAGACTCGGTCTCTGGCTCCGTCTCTGTCTCACCCTGTGACGCCAATTGTTAGATGCATTTGATAGTTAATTCATTGATTATATTCTACATACAATGAGGCGGCGATGTTTGTCGCTTCGCTAAAAACAAGTGAATCACAAAAAGAAAATGTGTCATTGTCAGTGAGACCAGGCAGCAGTGAACAGAGCAACATCAGGCTGCAATCGCCGAGTGCAATTGCTGTTTGCAGCTGCATTTCAGGCAGCATCAAGATCAATTATTTTTAAAACACTACGAGATACTCCCGCACCTGGCAAACAAACCAAAAACAAAAAACCGAGAAGAAACGGCCGCAAAATCAGCATCAGGCTACAATCACCGCTGCAGCAGCAACTGCAACAGCAGCAGCCACTGCAACTGGTAATTTCATTGAACTTGAACGGAAAGGCCATGAATGCAGTCAGATTTTCGCTGGGCCTTAATATTACCCACTGCGCTATCCGGGCAAAATACTCAGAAATCCGTTTTGCCAAGAAGTCTCTGTCGTCAGCGTACCTGATTCAGCCAAAATAAAAATAAAAGGGGAGTGGCCCAAAGCGCTCAATGCTTTTCCACTTAGCCGCAATGCACAAGGGCAAGGGAATGTTGTCGGTACTGATCTGGCAGTACATAACCCTGGCAATGGAATTCTCAAATTATTGGCTTTATTATTTAAACATTAAAATTAAATTTAAAAAATGAAATTCTTTACACTAGAAATATAAAATTAAAATGCTAAAATACCTGCTCAAAGGGCAACAAATATGATTTAGAATTTTATTGATTTTAGTATAATTAGGGATTTTATAAATTACTGTATATGGTTTTTAACTAATGAATAAACAATAAATTGATAAAAATATGTCCATTGTTGGAAAGGTCTAAGCAACTAAAGAAATATACTGAAGATTTAATTAACATTTAATTTTATTCAACAATTTAATCTCTTGGAATTGCAAATGATATTGTAATAATATTTAATATCCCGTTGATAAACAAAACGGTACGATCACCTTGAACTACAGCCAAAAACTATTTTTAATCCGTGACCACTTCACAGCTTCAGATACTATATTTATTCGCCTTCTGTGAGATTCGCTAGCAAACACGACAATACTAAATACCAATTATACGGTCCTCGGTCTGAATGTGATTCAAGCCGCCGGGGATCTCGGGATCTTGCATACCAATTCGGTATAAAAAGCGGCAAGAACCCCGCTCATTGTATTGAAAACTCAATTTCGCTTTATAAATATGTATTTCATTAATCGCGACTATCTGCGGAGTGCCACACCCACACAAAAAAATAAAAAACAAAAACAACAGCAACTCAGACGGAGAGCAAAC
This sequence comes from Drosophila tsacasi, assembly GCA_018904565.1. Lineage (NCBI taxonomy): Eukaryota > Metazoa > Arthropoda > Insecta > Diptera > Drosophilidae > Drosophila > Drosophila tsacasi. The sequence continues at coordinate 84,860 of JAEIHY010019474.1, forward strand.
GAATCCATTGAACTTGCAGATAAAAAGCGATTTCGATGGCGTGCCAATATTAACACAATTTGTGATTATAAATGCTTTTAAACGGTGCAATGACAATGAACAACAACAAACGGCACACACAGCACACCCAAATAACCGAGAGATACAGATACAATACTGATACGATGCCGACAATTTCTCACACTTAGAGCGGAGCTCCGCAGTGCCGCTGAGATACATAGATGGCTCAGAGTTGGGGGATGGGAAAAGGAGCAGTACTTAAGTTTAATTTTTTGCAATTTGTAGAACACATAAATCGCACATTTTGATTTATCGCAATATTTATAGCAGTGCCAGGCAGACGCTCGTTGTTACCATTGCAATTGTGAAATTGCCCGGGCAAACCGCATGGCGTTCGAGGTTGGAGGAGTCTGGAGTCTGCCCTGCTGTGGTGTGGTGGTATGCCACGGATCTGCGATAGTTTCACATGGACTTCCTTCGGCTTCGCCTCGTTTCTGTCCGCGATGCGAGCCGAGAGTTAAGAGTTCCCGGCTCTCTCTCTCTGCTGGTCTGTTATCTATGGGCCTATGTACCGCACAACGCTAATTTGAAAAACAATTTTCGTAATTATCCACA